>JAYEVD010000906.1:0-219439 GCA_036346405.1 Phyllostachys edulis | reverse complement strand
CTTAATACATTGATACCCGTAATGAGTAGCCATTAAGAATTTTGCCAAAGTTGGTCGTCCGAGTATGGCGTTATGTGCCGTATCGAAATCGATCACATCAAAGGAGATTTTCTCTGTTCTGAAATTACTTGGTGAACCAAATGTTAAAGGAAGAGAAACTTGGCCAATAGGTTTGGCTGAAGACCCCGGTACGATCCCATGAAAAGTGTATCGTACCGGTCTTACCTTAGTCTTGGGTACTTGCATCTCATCCAGGGCACTCATAAACAAGATGTTTAACGAGCTACCACCATCAACTAAAACTCGATTGACCCGACAATTGTTGATGGTGGGTTCGACCACAATCGGATATTGACCTGGTCGACTCGAAGGAATCGGGTAGTCACCCTTCTCGAAGGAGATGGTGACTTCCGACCACTTCGGTAATTTATTGACGAGAGGAGGATCTATGGAGTTTACCTCACGTTCGGCAGCTTTAAGCTGTCGCTTTGATTCGTATGCCGATGATCCCCCGTAGATGTGCTCGACGGTATGTTGCGGATCCTGGAACGACATCTCCTCATCGTCGTCTGACGACTTATGACCACTCGTTTGTCCTACCTGCTCGAGAGTGGGAAGTGGTCCTTTGCCGTTGTAGTAGTCCTCGAGCTTTCGTTGGAAGACCCGGCAGTTGCGAAGGTCATGTCCTTCCTTTTTATGGAAAGGACACCACCTAGGCTTATCGTTCTTCCGATCGGGGTGTTTACCTTTGCCTCGATCGGAGTGCGGCTTGCAGGTTCATGGCTCTTTATCGTTTAGAGCCAAGACCTCCTTGGAACCACTGGCTTGGAGTTTTTGACCCTTCGCCTTGTTCTTGGACTTCTTTGCTTTCTTACCCTTCTTCTTACCAACTTCGCCTGGCTCTCGAGAAGTATTATCTTCTCGATCGATTGTATTGTTCCACTCGACCGTCTCGTATAAATACAGATCGATCGACCATCTCAAAGAGCTCGGCGACAGTAGTGGGAGGATTCAAAGCGATATCTTCTGTTATTCTTCTACTGCAGACTCCTTGCTTGAAAGCCCTGATGACAGATGAATCAAAAACTTCCGAAATTGAATTACGAACCTGACTAAAACGCTTGATGAATTGGCGCAAAGTCTCGTGGTCATTCTGCCTCATTTGGTGCAAGTCGTCCTCCTTCCCAAGGCGATTGTAGGTGCCTTAGAAGTTCGCCAGTAGAAGGTCGTAGAGGTGTTGCCAAGAATAGATTGACTCGAGTGGTTGGTTTCGTAACCACGATTGAGCAGATCCTTCGAGCACAGTTGGAAGGTAATTCGCCATTACATGCTCTCCTCCTCCTACTGCTCGGACATCTATTGTATAAATTTGAAGGAACTCGATGGGATTTTGGGATCCATCGAACTTCTCCATGTTCACGGTCGCAAACGAAAGTGTGAATAACAATGAGGTCGGCGAAAATGCCCGACATCCGGTAATAACTTCTTGACGTCTCCTTTGCAGGAAAGAAGGGTTGATATAACCAGGTGATCGTATTCGACGATACCTAGTAACAGGTTGACCCGACCTGTAGTAGGTCTCGGTCCTACGAGGGAAATACTCCTCGTATTCCATCTGCTGCTGCTGCAGATTTCCATATCAGAATGGTGAGCGATCACCTCTTCGAGGAGCTTATTGACCATCAGTCGTTCGAAAGACATTTCTTCGAGTAGGAGATCAATGCGACTCGCCGTTGCGCCGATTTCTCCGCGGTGATATGTTTGATCGTCTGGTAGTTGAAGAAGTCGTATTGCTACGACTTCCTGAATGATGTCGGCGAGGTGCTTCCAGTCTTGCCATCATGGTCCGAAGCCTTTGTGCGATCTCTTCGACGAAGAGGTCGAGTAACTGCAAGCAGCTCTTGAGTAGGGTTCTCGAGCAAGTCGTTGATGTGCTGGAGCTCTTGAGCTTCCTCTAATTGATATTGGATGCGCCCGGGTAGATTTTTCTGGGCTGCAATCTTCTTCCGTCGAATAGCCTCAAGATCTTCCATATCAGATCCTTGTGACTGTCTCAATGGAGTGCGAGTATGTCGAGGATTTCCCTCGCGCTCATCAAAGTGTTGGTTCTGTCTGTCACCGGTGGTGCCCTTGCCATTGCCACGAGGGGGCGCAGTGTGTGATCTTCAGGGAGTGTCCCTAGCTCGGTCTCTATAAGGGTGACCTTGATCTGAGGGAAGGACGAAGACCTCCCGTTGATGATTCTCACTTGCGCTCGAGGCCTCCTCACTTGAGAAGTAGTCGAGAGACACCATCTGGCGACTTGGAGTAGTCCCCTCCAGGAAGGGGGAACTCTGGGTTATAACCGTCTCCATCCGTAAGTGTGATCTGCGGAGAGATGGTCGAATTTGCAGGAAAAACATGCTTGATCCCGCTCTCTCTAGAGTTATTCGGAGAGAGAGGACCACCAGATGCTGGTGAAGTCCTGGAATTGTGGCTTCCAAAACTTGTCTCACCAGGTCTGACCGCGTTAGGGGGACTTGAACACTTGGAGGAAAAACTCTCGTTGTGTTGTGAGTCCGCCTGGGTGTAGTTCTAATTGTGGTCGGATTGACCCTTGTCCTTTGAAGGAATTGATTCCTCTGTTGGACATACTGTTGTGGGATAAGAATCCTCCTCAACTCTATTAGTGGCATAGTCTCCTCGGATCTACTAAAGATCTCTCGAGGCAAAGAACACCATCGGATGAGTCGATACTCGGTTCAGAATCGAAACCAAAGATCCATGTTGACATCTGTGTAATCTGCTAAGTCAAACCAGCCTTCCTCATTTCATTCTCCGCCATGAGTGCATGAGATTTGGGAAAAGAGAGTATGTTGACAAGAGATTACCGAAGATCCCACACTCGGCCGCCTAATGCTGGTGTTTTAGAACCGATCTTACGTGAAAGATTGTTTGATTGGGGTCTCCTAGAATGGAATCACGCAGAGAGATTGACACGGGTATTTTTATACAGGTTCAGGCCTTCTCTGGAGAGAATAACAACTCTACTCCTATTTGTGTATGGTATTGAGTGTGTTTCGTACAATCGGGAGAAAAGACTAAGGCTATTACAAAAGATAGTGTCTAGTCAGTCTTCCCGATTGCTTGTTGTCTCCTTCGATCACCCCCTTTCCTCTCTCGATCAAGCCTTTATATAGTCGTGAAGGAATAGCCATTTTCTCTGATGAAGAGGCGCTTATCAAATCTAGTAACTGAGCATGTTTGCAAGAATCATCGGAGTGGTAACTACTTCACGCCACCGATAGCTTACTTGTCGAGATAATGGGGTATTGCGTGCTATTACTTCAGTATAATAACAGGTATGTTGATCGCTTGGATTCCTTAATCAATTGGACCCACTCGTCTCAGAGGTTTTATTGATCATAAGGTAGTCGTGGTTTACCGGTCGTAGAAGAGCTTACGACTATGAGGTAGTCGTAAAATAACTTACGATCGATAGTGATCGAGAAGAAGTTACGACCATAGGGTAGTCGTGAGCAAGACTTACGATTATGGGGGTGGTCGAGAAGAACTTACGACCACCCGTAGGCTTCTCCTTGTAAGTATAAGGGGTATACCTAGGGACCACGTGACATCATATTTACCCATTATAAGAATTATAGATAAAAGATAAAATGAGGATTACTAGATCTCGTTACTAGTGAACACCGTCGGTGTTCACCAGCCCGCATTATCCAAAATACAGGATCCAAGGCCCGTATGAAGAATCTTTCAAACGGGGATCCAATTTACGTATTGGAATGATTCGGTCTTCACTATCCACTCCGTGGGTGAAACATGAATGAATGAATGCATACGTTGAATTGAAAACATACTCTCAACGAAGCTTGGAATATCAACCACGAAAGGATTCATATAATACTAGAATTATTCGAAATTCATAGAATTTTAGCCATATCATAAGCAACAATCACTTTGAACGGTTAAACAATCAAGACAATTCAGATTGTATTTGCCTTTCGCGTTGCGATACGTTAGGAGGTAAGGAAGATGCCACTAATCTCGAAGCCTCTCCTTCTACACAATTAAGTTATTCAAAATATGAACGACGTGGTAACATGACGCTACTCACAACGCTCTACTACGCCTTCCCAAACCTAATGTTTAACTATTTGATCAACTCAAATCAGACTACAAACTAACGGGACCCATACTGGACAGAGGTTTTATAAATTACGTAACTTTCGTTCTGTAAGTCATAAAAATGCATTATCAGATTCTATGAAAAGATAACAAAATTATCTACAATAACCTAGTTGGCGACATCCTCTAATTCTGCCAACATCTGAGTCTAATATTCAGTTGAAAATCTAAAGTTATAATCGCTGCATGTAATATTCAACAAAGGCAAGAAAATTCATATCTTTCAAATGGCTGAACCAAAATTCATGATCTTTAACAATCTGGAAAGCTAAGGAGACCTCCCTGAATCAGCCATTAACAAGACCCTATTTATTAAACAAACCGACCGCTGTAATTCGTCAGACTTTCTGGACAGCAGTAAAGATCCTAACGTATCTCCCAATCTACAATTCCGAATTGAGTGATATTTGAACCTACAGAAAGATGAAGACAATACTCACAAATCTCTAGGAAACCCTAACCTTCAATTCGGTCTTGAACTACACGAAAACTGACGAGTAAACAGTGAACAAATTACTGATTCTATTGACAGCAGCTCCACGATTCTCTAATCTATGGCAATTACGAATCTAACTTGATCCAAACAGCGGGGAGACGATTGTTACCCTTGAAGACACTAATGGAACCGCTGGAGATCCCCGACGAAGAGCTCCTTCCCCGTCCCCTTCCTTTCACCTTGGCGGCACACCCACAATCTTCTTCCTTCTTCCGCAGTCTTGGATAGCAGCGAGGAGGCACCACCAATGGAGGGGAGGCACTGGAAGCTCCTGGAGAGGAGGAGGGGTGGCGGCCTTAAGGGGAGATGAGGGGTTGCGGCACAAGGAGGAGGGTGGCACAAAGGGGGAGGAGGATGGCGCACAAGGAGGGGAGGCTAGGGTTTTGGGGGGAAGAGGAGGCGCCCCCCCACTTGGCCGGCCACAAGATGGGCCTCCTGGGCCAAGGCCCAAGGCCTAGGTTGGTGAAAATTCACAGAAAAACCCTTTTTAACTCTTTATTCTCTCTTTTGCTTGCTTTCTTCCTTAGAAATATTCGGAGTATTACATAGAGGGGGCTGCATAGGAGGTTCTAAAAATATTCTTCCTTTCTAAAATTAATTCCTACAATTTTAGAGCTAAGCAAGATTTATATTGCAATTCAAGAACTACTCAATTTTAGTAAATCTAAGGCACCACAAAACAAGATTCTACAAATATATCTCTAGCACAACTAAATAAGACAATTTCAATTTGCTAGAAATATAAATGCAGAAAGTAGAGGCAAAGAAATAACCAAATGATGACTCGCTATGTTTTGCCGTGGTATCAAAGACTTGCCGGTCTTCACTTGTTCATGTTGAGAAAATCCCAAGCAACTTGGACCGGCTCCACAAATTAAGCCTTACTCCTCGATTTCACTAGTGGTTGTTCTTCCTCCATTCCAGAGATGGCGAACACCGAACCACTCACCATTTGGCGCCAGGCCTCTTCACAATCTCCTTGAAGAGATCACTACGTGAACTCCCGCCAAGCCGTCTAGGTGTTGGCAAACACCAAGAGTAAAGAACCACAATCTTCGCTTAACAACGATCAAGTGCTAAGGATCAATCTAGAATGAGTGCACTCGAATTTTTCTCAACAACCTCACAATGAATGCAACAAGTGTATATGAGGTGTAGAGATAATGCTCTTAGCTCAAGGATGTTAAATGAGGTCTCTTTTGTGTCCTTGAGTGGTGGAGGGTAATTATACCCCCCACAAACAAATTCGACCATTGGAGGCAAAACCCTAAGGTTTTCAGCACGAGCGGTAATACCGCCGTTCATCGACCGGTACTACCACACTTCCTCCAACTACACTGTAATGGCTAGCGCAGACATAATTAATGTCTCTGATCTGGCTGTTGAAAATGTGGCACGGTACTACCACCGTTGATCATGCGGTAGTTCCACTCTCCGGTCATTCCGTTCACATAGGGTGGTACGACCGCTTCCCTTTGAGGTCCATAATAGGCCCTGTCTGAAAATAACGTACCGCCTGCTAGTTTTTGGAAAGACCGGGTTGTGATAGTTCTGCTCAGCATTTGCGGTCATACCGCAACGCGGTAGTTCCGCCAAAAGAACTCGGGTACTACCGCCTTCTAGGGGAGCAAACATACTCCAAAAGGTTCACTCTGTGAAAAACGAACCGCCAACTAGTTTTTGGTCCAACCGGGTTGCGGTAGTACCGCACCACTATCCTGGTCATACCACTGTGCGGTAGTACCGCCAAGTAAATGTCGGTACTACCGACTTTTCTGAGAAAAGCTTAGTTGGATTTTTAAACAAACTCTAAGTGCATGCATGATCCTAGATTGATCCAAATGACACAAGAACATGCTATCAAGCTACTAGTCATGATCCCTCTTAATAGTATGGCATTTAACCTAAAATCTGGTCTTCCATCCTTTTCTACAAAGATCGGTAAATACAAAAGGATCCTAGACTACTTGTACCTTGTCTTTGAACCATATTGATCTTCATGTTGACCTTTAGCATGCATGTCCAAAGTTGTTATATCATCACCGTGACTAAACCTTTAAAACACTCAATAAACATGTTAGTCCCATATTCACATATTGTCATTAATTACCCAAAGAAATTTTAGGGCCTAGATGCTTTCAATCTCCCTTTTTGGTAATTTATGATAACACAATCAATATGTGAGAAAGATATAGTTTTGAATATACCGTATGTAGTAAAATGAGTTGTATATTCTTGTTGTGACTTAACAAAATAATTCTTGCAATGAGCTTAAATGAGTTTTGAGAATTATTTGCTTTTTAAAGTCATTTCAAAGAAAGCTCCCCCTAAACATGTGCATATAAATGAGAAGAAGCTTTTGCAAGCACATGTAGAGATTTTTGAAAAAAATTGGCGTAGTTTCTTTTGCTTGTTGAAACTTGAGGGAATTGACAATACTATAAATAACCATAAGATAGAGATTGCAATTCACCGAGAATAACTTAACCATATTACCAAGTACCAATACCAAGTTCAACAATATTACCATGAAGTCATAGGAACATAATACCATAACAAGGTTCACAAGTCCATTACATCATAAAGAGAAGTAAATAATAACTTGCTATACTTCTAGACTTCCTTCTTCTTTGCTTCTCCCCATTCACCTTCCTTTCCTTTTCTTCTCCCCCTTTGGCATCAAAATACCAAAAAGTCATTCAGCTGGATCTTGAGGAAGTGGTGGAGCTTGAAAGGTTGAAGCTTGAAGTGGATCTTGAGGAGGTGTGTTGAGGCGATGACGTCCATAACGAGCTGGAATAGACAAGGCTTGCTCAAGAGCACTCACACTTTCTGTCAATGCAATTTAGCCTATTGTCGGTTTCATTGAAATTTTTGTTGAGAATTTTGAATCTCCGTAACAAATTGAATATATTTGAGAAAGGGAAACTTGTTCTTCTTCTTGAGTATCTTCCCTTTGTTGATCCCGAGGATGAGTAGTTGCAAGAATAGGAGGACCCTCACGTGGCTTGTATGGTTTGTGGACAGATCCCACGATATCCGATCATTCTCAGAAGAAGCAATCTCTCGAAGGATAACATCAACCACATCAAATTTCCTGTCGGCATGATATAATCTATCAAATTCCAAGCATGACCTCTAATGGCATCAAAATTCCCACTCTTCGGAGAATGGTATGGTTAATTATCCTGTTGACCAAGCTGGGAATTGGCAGGAGACCGCCTATCTTTCCTAGAGTATATCTGACATTTTTCATCATAGTACTCCGTCTAGGCTAGAACCAAAAGGGCAGGTCTATCATAAACTTTCTCAAATCTGTTTGACTCGCCCTAAGGCTAGCTCAAACTCGTGCCTCTCGCAATCCAAGTAAGCGGTCCTTGTCATCCATGCCATCTCGATTGAAATCGGAGATATATATAATGTAGCATAGAATTGCCTAATTATCTCCTCATCGTAGTCACATTTTAGCGCTACTAGGTCATGGATATCGCCCTTTGAAATAGCCGATATGTTACATCATACTTGTCGTGGAGTTTAGATTTACCTAATCCACAAATTTATGATTAGCAAACCGCTTGTGGGGCCATACATCTGCTCATAAACCAACTCCTAAAACTAGTGCATGCATGATCCTAGATTGATCCAAATGACACAAGAATATGCTATCAAGCCACTAGTCATGATCCTCTTAACAAAGATGGTATTTAACCTAAAATCCGGTCTTCCATCCTTTTCTCCTAAGACCGTAAATACAAAAGGATCCTAGACTACTTGTACCTTGTCTTTGAACCATATTGATCTTCATGTTGACCTTTAGCATGCATCTCTAGGTTGTTATATTCATCATGGGACTAAACCTTTAAAACACTCAATAAACATGTTAGTCTCATATTCACATATTGTCATTAATTACCAAAACAATTTTTAGGGGTCTAGATGCTTTCAGCAGGCACATGCGACTTGGTCATGCTCTTCAGATCACTAAAGTGTTCAGGAAGTTGATTCGCTAATGCTTGCAAATCAATAATCTTCTAGACTTCTCTATTTGCTTCACTAGTGCATGGGTCATGTGCATGGATTCCGTGGCTTGCCATGTAATTTCTTGATATTTTTCATCAAGGGTTGATTCCCCTAATGACGGGAAACTATCCTCATCAAATATACTATCGTGAATCGGGCAAGATGCAAATCTCCGTCATAGGGTCCAAATACCTTATTATGGATGATGTCTCATACCCACCGTATATCCCAGATTTTGGATAGGGCCCATTGCGATTCGTTGTGGTGGTGGTATAGGTACATAAACCTTGTAACCAAATCTGCGAAGATGAGAAATTTTCGTGTTGACCCTCGCTAGTTGCATTGGTGAATGGATGTTATATGCCGATGGTCTAAAGTTGATGAGAGTTGTCATAAGTGGTCATGCGTGTCCCCAACATGTAGTTGATAAATTACAATTATGCAAAAGCGGTCGGACAATAAATTTAATTATTTTAATTAATACCTCTACTAGTCCATTTTAGGTATGGACATGCGGTATAGAATGCTCAACTTTAATTCCCATTGCCATGCAATAATCATCAAATGCCTTCAAAGTAAATTCTTCGGCGTTGTCCATTCTGATGGACTTCACATGATGATCAGAGAAATTATTTTTAATTTGAATTATCTGCAAGATTAGCTTTGCAAAAGCATAGTTTCTCGTATATAATAAACATACGTGCGACCATTTCGAGGAAGCATCGATGAGCACCATAAAATATCTAAATAGCCCTGATAGGGACTGTATAGGACCGCAAATATCTCATTGGATACTTTCTAGGAATGCAGGGACTTCATCCTTAACTTTCAGAGCAGAAGGTCTAGTAATTAATTTCCCGGTGCCACGTACGGGGCACACAAAATCTTTCTGATTTGGAAAATTCTTTACATCGATATTATGTCCCTATGAATTGTTAATTATATTTCTCATCATCCTAAGATCTGGGTGGTCTAATCTATCATGTCCGAGACAGAAAAGTTTAGAGCTTCTAAATATGGTTTTCAGGGCAGTATAAGCTGCGGGTGCCTTAATCTTAGTGTAGTATAGCCGAGTCTCAAATGAAGGAAGTTGTTCTAATGCCCTTTTTTCTCTGCTTTGTAATGAGTATGTATTCCTTACCATACTCTTCTTCAGTTTCTACGTGGAAACTGTTAGTGTGAATATCCTTAAAACTTAGGAGAGTTCTAGTCGATTTTGAGTACAATAAGACTTCTTTAATGACCAAATTTGTGTCCATCGGGAGTATAATGGTGGCCCTTCCTGAGCCTATTATACAAGCATCGCTGCCCACGATTGTCGTAAGACTACCAATATTCTTGCTGATCGACTGAAAGAATTTCGTCTCTCTTAAGATGGTATTCGTTGTGCCGCTATCAGCTAAGCATACTTCCTCCATAGGACGCCACACGCGTTCTAATATAAAGTACTTTATTAATATGTAGTAGGAAGCAACCAACACCTAAATAAAATACTTCAAACATCAGAACGTATCATGCTATTATTAGCTGAATAAATGAATGAATAAAATAATATCGTCCAACCATCACGGGAATAATTTTTTTAAGGCTCTACACATCCATACCAAAGTATGACTTATTCCATCCACATACAAATAAATGACATTTAAAGTCTAAGTACATTCTGTGCACTAGACTGAATCCACCAAGAAGTTAGAGACTTCTCTCAGGGGTGACATGCTCTTCCTGGGAAATCATGGCGGCAGCTGTTGCAATATCAAGGGGGGTGGGGGGGTGCAGCTGCAAGAGTGGAGTCCACCTCCTTCGGTGCAGGCAGCTACTGCGAGTTCTCGCCCTCAGCGAAGACAAAGTGGGTTTCATGCTGCCCTTTGTCTCTCTTCATCTTCTTGGCCTTAAAAGTGTCGACGACGTGTTGCGGTTCTTCACAGATCCGCGACCAATGCCCCCACTTGCCACATTTATAGCAGGTTTGGTCTTGTTGACCATAAGGCTTGTCGTTCCGCTTTAGCTTGCTGGTCTTCTTTTCCCGTGGAGCATTTCGTTTGCCTTTTTGGACTACGGCCTTGCCCTTTCTTCCTATTTTCTTCATTATAGGTTTCGCACCTTGATACAAACTCTTGCTACAAAATACGTACTCTACCAAATATAAATCATTTTATCCTTCTCAACTTTTTTCTAATTATAAGTCATCCTACAACTTCGACATGCATTTATCGTTTCTTCCTATTATGCCATCATTGAACTTCAATGCTCGTATTCTCATGAATAAAATAATGTCTATCTCTAATTTTTTCTCTCCTTCGGAACATTCTTAAGAGAAACTATTAAAGTACATGAATAAATGAAGGGCATCAATGCCATTTCTCTTATTCCTTAATTCGTATGCCCAAAGCTAAAATAACTTATATTTGGTGTCGGAGACGGTGGACATGAAAAACAGAGACAAAATAAACTAATAAATAAAGCGATTTTCTGTAAGGGTACTAACAACCCAAAAACAACAGAGTTCGGCCCTTGATAAGGTTGTGGCTCTTTAATGCAAAAAAAAAAAAAAAAAAAAAGCGAGAAGGAAACATAACAGGAACAGAAGCTTGCTAGACAATCATAATGTACAATGCCTTATCATTTGCCGAGATGAAATAAGCCAAGGAAATGTCTTATCCAAAACCCTGGCACGCCGAGCATGAACAGTCCATGACATTGTACAGCTAGCAGCAGAAGCTATCATCAAGCTAGCACATGAAGTCTGAACTCTGAAGAGCCTTTTTCTTTCTCACCCTGTAATCGACTTCTGCTGCACCTGTTGCTTTCTATTAGACCTGTTCATAGACGCCTGCCCGAGTTTTCTGGCCTGGGCCTTATTTTTTATCAGAAGCTCAGAAAAGCCCAACGATAACATTAAAAATAATAAAAACTATATTTTATTCTCGAAATAAATTAAATATTTTTTATTAAAAAAATTAAAATAATATTATTTTATTTGAAACACGCACTCCGAGCCGGGCCAAGCTCGAGCCTCCCGTTCAAGGTCGGACTTTTTCAGACCTTCTTTAACATGTCTAACGAGGATTCTAACCTGTGAAAGTATTCTTTGCCATCTGTTAAACTTGCTTTCACGCTTTGCTTCTATGCCGGAAAAAGTAGACAGAAGCTCTAATTGTTTGGACATACAACAACTCCAGCTTCCTAGTTTATTAGTACCAGAGCTTAAGCTTTTGTCTTGGCTTGAAAGAAGGTAACTGATTTTTCGCCCCAAAAAAATCAAGTAAATAAGGCCTATTCGTCCTAACGTGTTCGCGACTCGAAAAAAAAAATAGTAACATAAAAACTCCAAGAACTCCGAAAGCACAAACAAGTGCAGGATAAAATTATGCATATAGGCTGACCTAATGGTGTGTTAGTTATATGTCCAAAGAGGTAATCATGGATATGATTGTATCACATCTATGTTTATGAGTTATAAAATAAATACTGTTACATTCCTTAGATGAATTATCATTTATAAAGATTAGCAAATATTTGACTTGTTGGTGTAACTCTTTAATAGTTGTATGATGTTATTCTAAAAAGGTCTCTGGTTGGGATACTAGTGACTCATAGACTATCACATATATTGATTGATGATTATGTTTCACCGGTCATACATATGAGAATATCGAATCAATAATGTGAGCACATGTTAGGGAACATGGTGTTGGACCCACATTGAGATGCTATTGAGATTGTTATGATTATATGTGTCATCAGTTAGACTCAAGCAATGATGATGTATTGTTATGATTATATGTGTCATCAGTTAGACTCAAGCAATGATGATGTATAATTCTTAGACATGATATCAACATGGTTTTCTACATGTGTAACAGTATACTTAGGGGTTACCAAATGCTACTCCGTAACTAGGTAGTTATAAAGGTAGCTTTCGGGTATACTATGAAACATGCAGAGGATATGACTAGTCGGATATGTGATTTGCCCCTCCTAGTATAACAGGAGAAATATCTGTAGGCCTCTCGATGTGGTCGGATAAAGGAAGTGTATGATTGTGCCACAAGTGGTCGAAGAGTCGACTACACAAACTTATTCGTCACTAGATCGAGAAAAGGTTGAACAGTCCATGCATGACATATATCTCACATAGAGTTCGACCATATATCACGAGACAAAAGGGGAATACGCGAAAAGGTCATTTAGTCTTATTAGATATGAACTGGTCGTATGGGGATACAGATTGGTCGTGAGTTAGTCATACAAGATCACAAACTGGTCGGAGAACTGGTCATAAGGTGTTACGAACTGGTTGTGACCACACTACTACAAAACAAGCTATAGAAGACGTCTCATCACAGACGGTTGGAACCGTCTGTGATACGTCACAAATTGTTCTTAACAAGAACCGTCTGTGATTATCTCAGTCATCATAGACGGTTATTGTTAAGAACCGTCTGTAACGTATCACTGACGGTTCTATTTACAAACCGTCTGTGATGTCTCTGTATATCATAGACGGTTTATATTAAAAACCGTCTGTGACTTGGATTTTACCACGGCTTGAAATTTTTCTTAGTTTTTGATGTTACCATGGTTTGGAAACTTTCTTACTCTTCGATTTTACCATGGCTTGGTAAAATTGAAGAGAAAATTTTCAAGCTATGGTAAAATCAGCGAGTAAGAAAAATTCCAAACCATGGTAAAATCGAGAGTAAGAAAATTTCAAGCCATGGTAAAATCGAAGAGTAAGAAAAATTTCAAGCCATGGTAAAATCAGAGAGTAAGAAAAATTCCAAGACATGGTAAAATCAAGAGTAAGAAAAATTTTAAGCCATGGTAAAATCCAAGTCATAGACAGTTTTTAATACAAACCATCTGTGATGAGATACTTATCACGCATACCAGATAAGAACCGTATGTGATGAGATACTTATCACAGACGGTTCGTCATACGAGCCGTCTGTGATATATCACCACGCATGCTTTTTGGTACGAACCGCTTGTGATTCATGGCAGCGAGTTTGAAAATTTTGAATGCGTGCGTGGGAGGCAAAATATTTTGGCGTTCTCCTTAAATATCCCAATGGCGGGAGGCCACCGTAGCCTTGTCTTCCATGGGGAGGGTGAGTGGTACTTCTTCAGCCCCGGGGCCGCAAGTATCCCAACGGCGTCTGCCCCAACCGCGCCAACCGCTCCCACATCGGAAGGCCTCCGGCTATTGGCTTGGTCCCTCCTCATGGCTTCGTTCCCCCTCCCCTTGTTGGTTATATTGGTTTGTACGTGCAATCTTGATTTATTCATTTTGATTTGTGATGCTAGTTATGCATGCATGGTGAGGCGTTGGAGGTGGACTATCATGGCTTACTGAGGTACAATACTACTCCCCTCTATCTATTCTCTCTACCCTTTGCTCTGCGATGTGGGAATGGATGATGATATGGGCTATTGTTAGTGTTCTGATGGAATGGGTTGGTTCACCTAGTTGGTTCGGCTGAGGCCAAAATAATAGTGGGAGGGGAAAGATGGTAAGCACCTTGCTTGGTCAGATTTGGATGGTGATGATGGTGCTGTGGTGATCGGGTGTTCTTCGTGTACTCACCGTGATCTCGCATATATACGATCTTCTTCCTCTTTTTTCAACTGTCGCGTGCAATTGGATAAGTAACAAGGAAGTCGCTTAGTTCTCATGCGAGTTTGAGCAAGAGTAAGCAATCCGATTTTTTTTTGCAATACAAAAACTATCACGAGCGGTTTCGAATAAGAACCGCTGCGGAAAATAGACTATCACATAGAACCGTCTATGATAGCTATTTTCACAGAGCGGTTTTAAAAGCTGCTCAGGATGACCGTCTGTTATCACAGACACATAAATACAGACGGTTCACAAAACCGTCTGTGATGACGGTTTAGAACCGTCTGTGATGACGTTTTGTGTAGTAGTGCCAGATGTGAACTAGTCGTAAGGAATTACGAACTGGTCGTGAGTGATAAGGATGTGGTCGCGGATCATATTGCATAAGGTTCATTCGGTATAATTTTTATGTGTATTCGAGAGTCACTATGTCCTACTAGGAACTGCTATCGACTTGTGATCAGAAATGAGTTTTCATGTCACAACCGATTACGTATGAACCTAAAAGGTTACGCACTAAACGGATTAGAACAAACTAGTTCAGATTAGATCCCTTATGTGTTATTTATAAAGGGAGGCATGAGACATATGTGATTATGAGTTATACCACCCACCGAAACCCTAGCTGTCACCTCCTCGAAAGACTTGCCGTATGTGTTGGTACTAGCACATCAGACTACGGCGTTCCACCTCTAAACGTGTGAATATCGTCGAGGCGCTGCTGCAATTGCAGCTGCACTGATCCAGGACGATCCGTGACCTATGTAGGGAACGCGAGAGGCTGCTGTAGGAGACGATCGGTGACCAAGGATGTTAAACAATCGACTACGATCACTCAGTGGCGACCCAGAATTTTTAGAATGGGTGTTCAGACTTTGGAGCTAGGTTCTCCAGATTTGCCGATACCGTGAGATGTCATCCAAAAAAACACTGATACGACGATACGCGCATATATATAATAAAATACAAAAAAATATAGAAATTAATGATTTCATATGAGAAAATGGGCGATACAAGACAAGCATAATGGCATGAATTAAATAGCAAATTATAGATATCAATGACAGTTGAGGAGGCGGAAACTAGGAATAGAGCTATTTTTGTTCTAGGCTTCTTATTTTGCCGAGTTATATTATTATTGTAGAGTGCAGCCAAGACTTGTGCTTGGTGCTTGACTGTTGTTGTTTTCTCTATTTTTTCTATTCTAGCCTGTAGCAGCTATACCGCTAAATCTTTTTTTTCCTCTAATAGTGATCGGTAGAGCTCATGTCTTCTTTTTTTTTTTAAAAAAAAACTTGTGCCTGATCTTGGTCGTTGTTGTTTTATCACTTTTTTTGTTCCAGGTTATAGCATGCAGACTGCTAAAACTTATTTTCTTCCTCTAATAGTGATCGGTAGAGCTCCTACCTTCTTTTTCAATTTTTTTTTTACAGATGCATACCTTGCTAATCCAGCTCTTTTTTGCTTTTTTCCTATCAGCAAGAACCCCATCTAAAAATGTTCATTCCATAGCACAAAAATTAGCATGTAAACATATTTAACAAGGACTCAACTATCTGTTCATTGCCCAAAGCAAAGATTGTATTTTTGTATAACACCCATTGGAAAGAACCAAGAAAGTAGAGGAAGAGGCTAGACTCCGGAAAAAACCAGAGCTAGAGCGAAGCAGATCCAGGGAGAAGAAGTGGAGTACACGGAACACACGTAGATCTCGAGAGAGGACGATGACGGTGAGCTGGATATGCTGCTCCCTTTCCGCTGCCATGCTCCCTCTCGGCCACCATGTTGCTCCCTTGGTGCCGCTCTCTCCCTTCCTCCCTGTTTGTCGCGCTACCACCCACTTGCTCGCATCACATCTCTATTCGTCCATGCAGCGGTCTGTCAAGACGCCGCCTCTACACCGCCTCATGATCGCTTGTTGTCACGTCAGAGCGCCGTGTCCATCAACCGTCGCCGCCAGAGTCCGCGCTCTACTCGTTCGCCACTTGAGGTTAGAGCCCCTACCCTGCCCACACACACAAAAACAACCACGGGATGAGCGAGAGAATAGAGGTTAGGGTTTGGTGGGCTGAAGTAGGAAGGAAAATGAATATAATGTGTTACATGGACCACGCGCGAGGTGTGGGAAGTGCGAACTGAATTTATTTGCAGATATAAATATATAATTTTAGTCTAATTAATAACATATACATCTAATATACCTATTATATATCAGATATTTTGGAAAAAAATGGGTGTTCGGCTGAACACCCATGACCCCTTGAGGGTCCGCCCATGCGATCACTACATCAACGCGTTCGATGTTAGACCAGGCTATTTCACTCTTTTTCTGCTGCACTGTGCGTCTAGTGATAACGACTTATAAATTATGATACCTGATTTACACGGTATAATTTTGAATTATGCATTAGTGTCACGGTGTTCAACGTGGCACACAAGAAGTGACTGGAAGCAGCGTCTGATAGTGTTCAAGTAGCAGGCCAGCGTTATGGAAAGGGAGTGCAACAAAGGGACAGTAGGAGGTCAGCATCATGGAAAAGGAGGTGCAAACTATTACTAACAAGTCAAGGTACCAGAGAGGCGTGCAGGCATAATCAAACAGAGTATCTGCAACAGCGACGCGTTCCGAAAGGGAAATGCGGAATTGAATTGAGCATGTAGAGCAAGAAGATCTGAAAGCGAGATGAAGAGATGATACACTCGGAGGTGCCTTTAAGTGCATTCAACCACCACTAAAACATGAACAAAATCGGTACTTAGGCCGCCATCAAGGTACAATTGCACCGTGGGACGTCGCACCGACAGCGTTAATTTATGGCAGAAAACATTCTGATTCCGCAACGTAGAATGCCAGGCGCAGCTAAGCAAACAGGGATTACAAATCACTCACCTTAAATACAAGAAAGAACTCCAATGCTTGCGAGGTGGAATTAGCCACTAAGATGCAAGGAAAAGGCCGTGTACCTGATAGGACGATCATGTTTAATGCTGCTATTAATTGAGATTTAAGCTGGCAGCGCCAGCAATGTTTACGAGAGGTATCAGTCTATCAGATACCCATGCAAGTGCATCAAGAATGTGATAAGAACAAAGAATGATAAACGAAAGCAATCTGCGGCGGAGTTTGAAGCATAGGGCAGGATAGAGCATTATATAGTTCAGTTAGCAACAGCATGTGCTTACCACCACAGGCAATGCAACCTAGATGATAAACAGTGCAAAATTAGCTCATGGTAATTGCAATATTACTTTCACAGCATCTAGAAATTTGATAGCTAAACAAATTACAAGTCATGACATTGAGATCCCACTTAAAATCATGAGAAACGATAAAAAATGGCTAAGCTAGTTCTGAAACAACTGATAATCGGCATAACTCACTCAAAGTTGCTGCCACGTATTTTTCTAACTAGAAATAAAGAGCTCCACAAGGATGGTAAAAAAAAGCTCAGAAATAAATATAGGTAAACTAAACCCAACCAGCTACCATATGAAAATCAAATTGCATTTCATACTTATCATCTCCATCTATTTTTTTATAATTAAGAGACGTAGACAAACCATAATATTGGCAACTATTTGCAAGTTGGCGACAAGATGGTGTAACAGGATTCAAAATGCATGTAACAGAAATGGCTACATGGACAGGCCCTTCAAGGTGACCTACATTGTTAGGATTTAGGAACATAAGAAATCATTCCATTCTGCTGAAGGGAATGCATAAGCCTTCCCATTGTTTCGTTCCTTACTTTTTCTTAAAGATTCTTTGTTTATTTTCTGGCATATAAACCTGTACCTGTTACACTGTTCATAATTAATGAACAATAGTTCCAGTTTCTTTCTAAAGAAAGGTAATTCCAGCCTTTTGTATTTTCATTTAAGGGGCTATGTTGTTGAGAGAAATATTCTCTGATGGATACCGGCTTGAACAATTTTGGATTGCCTATCTGAGAAAACGAAATGTTTGAAGGTTGTCACTGAAAGAGTTTGGTACATTGGTGGCACCTAACAAAACTTAGTGCTCGAAGTATTACATTGTATGATTCACAATCCAGACAAAACCCGAAAGAAAAAGACTGGACACAATAAAATATGCGAAGGGCTACCAATAGTATCAAATAGACATCCAAAAAGCACCGTCTGCGGGCAACGAGTATCTATCATCCACTGAATACATCAAAAGGGATCTGTGAATTCCATGCCAGGTAAGCGGCCATATAATGATTTACTCTACTCCAGGAGCCAATATGTAATCCATGAAATATTGAAATACATTTTCTGCCTCAAAGGGGCAGAGAACCTGAAGAACTGTACAGCGTACGAAAGTATTGCAATGACTGACTAACTGAAACTATTAGCAAAGTCTGAAAAGGCAGAACACAAAAGTCATAAAGCAGCAGTCACATAAGCCTGATTGTCAATGAAATGGGAAAAAAAGCAATTTTTCAGAATTTAAAATGTTATAGAGCATGTGCTGGTAAACAAACAAATAAGACATAGAAAATAAAAAAAAAGTTAGAAAAGCCAAAACAACATTGACATCACCAAAAGTGACTCTGAAAGAACAACCCAAGAACCGAATGACCTACAATCTTGGAACAACGAAAAAAGAGCCAACCCTGAGACTTTGACCTAAATGGTCAGAAACACACAACTGCTTCAACTAGATAATGAATTAGTTTTATTTACTAACGTCATTATCAATCAGCATTCAAGAAGGAACATAAAATCCATCTAAAAAAACTGAGGATAGTGTAGAACAATGAGAATCCATAATGCAAAAACTAAATGGCAGTGCACCTGAATTACTTGAATCAGTAATAATCGTATAAAGATTAATACAAGTGCAACGAGGTTTCTGTCATAATTATCCATGATTTCTGTGCTTTAGCATGCTAAACCTAATTTTTGAACAGAAATTGACTTCCCTCGTTTGGAGTTTCAGATTAGCACAATGACAAAATAAAATAAAATATACAGATAAGTCTTTTTTAGAATCAATGATACAGATAAGTATTAACCTTATAAACCTACAAACACACAAATTATTCCACTACAAACTCTACCTCAAAAGCAAATTAGAAAGCATCGAGTGTTCCTGAATTAGCTGGTATCAACTGTGCTGCAGCAGAAGCTTGCAAAATTCAGCTCTTGAGAACAAAACTGGCCGGCAATAGCCTATCTGTATAGCCTAGTGGACTCCCCCATGGCATGCACCAGTAATGGTTGACTATCCCCGTCCTGTTTTGTTGTTTGCACTTATACTTCAATGCTGATTGACATCAGGGACAATGCGGCTCAGATGTCGGGACCCAAAATACAATTTTGGACTATCTGTGTATAATGTATTAGTCTAGGATCACGCTAGTGCACACAGTGTTAACATAGATGAATATCATTCTACACAAGACGAATATAAGAATAAACAATTAATTTGAATAACAAATAATGGTTGTGACCTTATGGTTGAGTTTACACTTATTAAGCCACGCAGGGCTGGCAGTAAAATAAATAAGCAACAGCGGAACAAAAGAAACTCCAGCGAAAACCCATCGACTCATCACAGACAACCGACTGGGGTCAAGACCTAACGATCAGCAACCTCATAGAACTCCTCCTCGAAGGTAGGTGACGATTCCCCCACTTCAGCTGAATGATTACAGTAAGAATGAGTGTCTCGAATACTCAACAAGTTGTACCACGTAATGCAATTATAGATTATGGCTTATTACAAAGAAAATGGATTATGTGGCTATATTGCAATAAAGCAAGATTTGCAATTGAACACAAATAATAGATTTAAAGCGTAATTCAAAACAAATAAAGAATAATAATTCAACAATTGTTTTCACAAAGGCACATAGCCTAATCATTTCCTTTCACATAGCTATATGAATTAAATCACACAGTTGTCCCTTCCCAAAGTATTTTATGAAAATCTACTCCTCGTGTGAAATCCCCGAGCATGTCTATGACCGCGGATGCGGCTATTCGAATAGATTGTTTAACACTCTGCAGAGGTTGTACACTTTACCCACATAATATAACCGGTGTTGCTAGCACTAATCATAATAAAACCTTTCTGAAACTTCATCTCAACAATTGACACTCCCGATGTGTTTTACCGTTGTACCAACCCCAACACAGCGCTTTGATACGACGCACACCGTTGGACCTGGAAGCGGTGAACCATCCATTGATGTGACTTTCAGAGTAGTCCGCACCTCCACCCATCACTGAGCACATAATCTACTACCTAAGTAATGAATGTCGAGATTCCATAACTTACTAAGTTAGGCCCATCCCATACTAGCCATGTGGTTGTACAGCCAGGCTCGGCCAATGACACACAAAGTTAAGTCCTTAATTGACCAAGGTGAGACTGCCAAGTTCTAACCACATTACCATGATCATATTTCCCATCACACTGCCACCATATCACACAGTACCATCCACTCGCCTCAGTCTAAATATTTTCCCAACTCGCTAGTTTATGTAACACATGCCATTAACGAGTAATAGCACATAATACACAGTTTTACACAAAGTTCCATAATCACTTAGTCAAAATTTATATTTGCAACTCAAATGATATGAATGACGCGTTGAATGGCAAAGCAAACTATTCGTATCTAACCAACCAACGTTGGTCCTATGTTATTACCAACTAATAATTAACCAAGTTAGGGTGACAAAAGATCATGATAATACAATAGACAAAGTGGATGGAAACAATTTGGTATATAACTAATCCCAAAGCATTTAAATAAATACTTAAAGTAGGATGCGAATTTGAATCAAAGTAATTTTAGAAAAACTGGTTCAACATGGTCAAAGGTACAACTTATCTTGGAACAAGTCTTGGTAATCGATCTTGGGCTTGATCAATTCCTCCTTCCTCGAAAACTCCTAAAGGTATCAACGTCTACTTGCAAACGAAAGAAAATACACAAAATAAATGCAAAACAGAGAGATAACAAACACCAAAAGTTAAATAAAAATCTCAGGATGGTATAGCTTGAATTTAGAAATTTGAATAGGCTCAAACGAAGTTCATATGAGGAAGAACGGGCTTTTGGAAGATCTAAACTCTAAAGAAATAACAAATCTGGATTTTCCCGGATTATTTTATTGAAGAAAAACCTTTTATGGCGTCAGCTTGGATTTTCTTTTCCATTCGAATTATTTTCTTTCAGGAAACTCTTTTATTTCACTGACATGTGGGAACGAGGTCTATAGACCTGGTCTACGAGAGGACAAGGGTGTATGGAGGACGTGGTTCACTAATGCTGCACGATCTATGCACATGTTGGACGATAAGCCACGTGGTATTGACCGACCGAGAGAGGCGATGTGGTGCTGACATGGCCGCTATGTGGTTGCCACGTTAGCACCAAGCGAAGGCGGCGCTCGGAACCCTAGTGTTCTAGAGAACAGCGGCGCTTGGCCGGCCGACGAGGGTACCAGTGTGTAGAGGTGCTACGGTGAACTCGGTGCACACCTATGCGGCAAGAGGGCTGGAAGGATTGGCCAGCGGCGAGGTGGTTCGGGTGCTTGTCGGCGACGAGCACCAGTGATGCTCCGGTGGCGTTGAGGTGAGCCCTAGCTAGAACTCACGACGGTAGTTCCGATGGTGTGGTCGACGACGGTGAGGCTTCAACGACTGCGCGGCAATCGGTGAAAGAAAAGCTTTAGGCAGAAAACCTAAAACTCAAATTCGGCGATCTAAGGTGGATTCGTGGGGTGAGTTGTGGCTTTAGGATGAGGAGATAAAGGAGATCCCAGGGGTGCCTTTTATAGGGCAAGGGCATGACCGAATCGGCGAGATACCGTTAGAGCCCGTTTCGACTACGTGATGATTTTGGAGTCTGGCGGCACTATAGGATAAGATACGAGTTGGTTTGGATGCGGGAAGATAAGGGGATTAGAACAGCGGGGTCAGCGCGGGAATATCGGGTTATTTCGCCCATTGTCGGACGAAGCTCCAAAAGGTCAACAATGGTGTTAGTGAGAGAGGCTCACGCGAGGAGGAAGAAAACTAGGAAGAAGGAGGCCTGATAGGTGGGGTTCACCAGTAAGAGAAAGAAGGAGAGAAGGTTGGTGAAGCTGGGCCGGGCGCGCGGGTGAATAGGGGCTAGGCCGTGCTGAAGAAGAAATGGGTTGAGCAAAAGGGAATTCAGCCCATTCGATTATCTGAGATTTTAAATAGATTTTGTAATTTAGAAATAGCAGTAAATCCAAATGGCAAATGGAAAATAGCAAATGAACTCGGAAAAATTACAAAAAATATTGGAAAGTATTTCTAAACACAAAGAACTCAAATAAAATAGTTTTGGAATTAATTGATGTTCAGATTAGTCACATTAAAATGTTTTGCTAATTAAAGTCCATATTAAGCTTAATTAAAATTCAAATAAAACTTGGGTGAATGTTCCAAGGGACTAAACTACTCAGAAGCATTTTTAAATTTCAGAAAATTAGGATGTTACAAACCTCCCCCCTAAAGGAATCTCTACCCCGAGATTCAGGCTAGCTAGGGAAAAGGCTAGGAAACTCGGCTTTTAGCTCTTTTTCACGCTCCCACATCGCTTCACTTTCTGAGTGGTTACTCTACTGAACTTTGTAAAAATGAACGGTCTTACTTCTGGTCCGATGCTCTGGCACATCCAAAATCTTGACTGGCTGGTCTTTGTAGGTGAGATCCTCTTTCAACTCAATTGAATCCAAGGGAGTCTGTTCTGTTGGCACACGAAGACACTTCTTCAACTACGAGACATGGAAGACATCATGTACTCCTGCTAACGATCGTGGCGCTCGTCGATAAGTAATCTCTCCTCGACGATTCACAATCCTGAAAGGACCGACATACCTAGGGCAAGCTTCCCTTTGGTATGAAACCTTTTGACACCTTTCAGTGAAGTAACCCGAAGATACACAAAATCCTCTGGTTCAAAGCTGAGATTCTAACTACGATTATCAGTATAACTCTTCTGTCTAGACTGAGCTATCTTTAATCTTTCTCGATCATAGACACTTGGTCTTCTACTTCTGAATAATATTTGGTTCAATACCAAACGTCTACAAGCTTTCTCGACCAATTCGAGGGGTTCTACATGCACGACCGATCTCTTCCCATTTCCACTATGGGATCTTTAGGGTTGCAATAGGCCCGCCGGGTCTCGATGTTCTACTTTTACTTTCTAACATATGTCACACAAGGCAACAAACTCTGCGACTTCTCACTTTAGATTTGGCCACCAAAATTTATTCTTAACATCTTGATACATCTTAGTGCTTCCGTGGTGAATAGAATACTTGAGTCATGAGCTTCCTTTAAGATTAGTCTGTCTCAAACCATCAACATCCGCACACGATACGCCTATTGATCCAAAGTGTATCTTGATCATCCTTGGTGAAATCCTTGAATTTTCCTTCTCCCATCTTGAGCTTAATGTCCTTAATCTTAGGATCATTTGGTTGGGCAAAGACAAATCTATTTTTCCAAAGTTGGTCAGATTTCCAAACTAGCTACTTAATCATTCTAGGTTACAACTTCTAGCTTTAAATTATGAAATTCCTCATGAAGTTCTACACAATTCTCTTTTAATTCCAAAGCATTATAGTAGCTCTTACGACTTAAAGCATCTCAGAATAACATTGGCTTTACCGAGATGGTAGTGAATTATGAGATTATACTCCTTTATTAACTCCAACCATCTTCTCTACCTCATGTTCTAGTGAGACTGAGTGCAAATGTACTTTAAGCTCTTGTGATTTGTGTATATCTCACTACGGTTACCAATAAGATAATGACACCAAATTTTCAAAGTATGCACCACTACAGCCTAATTCCAGATCATGGGTAGGGTAATTCTCCTCACGGGTCTCAGCTTGTCTTGATGCATAGGCAACAACTCTTCCTTCTTGTATCGTAACACAACCTAATCCTTAACGTGATGCATCACAATAGATATCAAAATCCTTTCAATATCCGCGAAATTATCACCGGGCTAATGTCAAATGTTTCCTTAATTCTTGAAAACTTTCCTCGCAAGTTGGAGTCCAAGCAAACTTTTTCTCTTTCTTCAACAATTGCGTAAGAGGCTTAGCGATCGTCGAAAATCCTTCAATAAAACGACGATAATATCCTCGCTATTCCCAAGAAACCGCGAATCTGAGTCACCGTCTTGGCGGCTCCTAGTATAACATGCCTTTAACCTTACTAGGTCAATCACACTCCTTGAGTCATCATCACATGACCAAGGAAATCAACTTCTTGTTTCCAAAAATCACACTTCTTGAACTTAGCATACAACCGATGCTCTCAAGTTTCTCCAAGATATTCTCAAGTGTTCGCAGCATGTTCTTCTTCCGCTTTGAATAGACCAATATATCATCAATGAACACTACCACAAACTTGTCCAAATATTCCATAAATACTTTGTTCATCATGCTTATGAAATATACAGAGGCATTAGTCGGACCAAAAGACATGACTAAGAACTCATAATGTCTATACCGTAGAAAAAGTAGTCTTCAGATATCCTTTGGACAAATTTCAACTCGATAGTAACTCGATCGCAGATCGATCTTCGAGGACACTCCGACTCCTTTCATCCGATCAAACAAATCATCAATTCGAGAAGTGGATACTTGTTCTTAATAGTAACCTCGTTAAGGGCACGATAATCAATACACATCCTTATACTTTCATCTTTCTTTCGACAAACAAGACTGGCGCTCCCCATGGCGACGAACTAGATCTCACAAAACCTTTCTCAAGAAGTTCTTGACGAGGATATAATAATCCTCATTTTATCTTTTATCTATAATTCTTATTATAGGTAAATATAACGCCATATGGTCCCCGAGTATACCCCTTAATGTTATAAGGAAGAGCCTCTTCGGGTGGTCGTAAGTTCTTCTACGACCACCCCCATAGTTGTAAGTTATGCTACGACTACCCCAATAGTCGTAAGTCTTGCTACGACTACCTCATGGTCGTAAGTTCTTCTACGACTAGGTCACCATTTACCACCTTATGATCAATTAAACCTAGAGACAAGTGGGCCCAATTGATTAAGGGATTCAAATACCATCATACGTTACATTTCTCTGAAGTAATAGCACGTAATGCTCCATTATCTCTCGTATATTATCGTTAGGCGACGCGAGGAGTTAATACGCCGGTGATTACTACCAACGTCGTCTGCTATGAGATGTAACATCCCAACTGTATAAACAGGGTTTGTTCATATAATTAAGGTGTAGAAATTAAAACTTTTCTCACACCTTGAAAACCCCTAAACACTCATGTAATTCTTGTCCAAGAGTTGTGTAATCCAAAACACAAAGCTCTTGTTGACCAAAAGTCAAATTCATTTTCCAATTATCTTAAATCTTGTGCCAAACAATTGAAAATATTTTCCTTGGTCCCAAAGTTGATGTGGGACCCTCTGAAAAATATCATGAGTTATAACACTTGTTGATAAATTTTGGAGGTAAAACAAATCCTTGAACAACCTTCATGAATTTCCTGAGAAAAATGCATTGCATAATAACCTCTGGAAATTTTATGCAAGGTTAATCTCGTGGTCGGCAAGCTCTAGTTAAAATTTCATGAATTTTGGAGTTTATTTGCTATCTCAAATAATTCTGCTAAGTTTCAAATTGTTAAAAACTAAACTTAAAAGCTTACATCGCTCCTTGGGCTAGCCACTTTGCAAAGTGGTCCAATTTCAACCATGTCTGCACTTCAGCAGACCTCCTCCACCATTTGGTCGTCGCATACTGCTGGATTAACATCCAACCGCCACGACCTCCTCCGCGTTAACACCGCCAGACCTCCCACCTCATTAGGTCTTGGCCACGATCAAATCCTACGGCTCGACCTCCCTTGTCATCAAACCTCAAAGTCCACATCCCACCTACATGAGGTCACACCATTGATCAAAATCCATGGTCGCGACCTCCTCCTCTCAACCTAACTATCGACTTCCTTTTTGACGCGGTTGAGGTCGAGCTGCTGAATTCAGATCCAAAGGCCACGACCTCCGCAAATCACCGCACTTCAGACCTCCCCGCTTTAATTTGTTAGCGCCATTGATTTACATCCAACACCCCACAACCTCCTTATGCTTTTAAGCGCCACAACCTCCCCATCTCGTGTTGTGCACCGTTAGATTAAAATCTACGGTCCACGACCTCCTCCTTTCCTCGTGCGATCCGACCTCCTCACAAGACGTGAGGTCGTGAGTCTCTGGATTTAAATCCAAAGGCCATGACCTCCCCTCATGTTCTTAAGTTCATGTGCGGTTAAGACCTCACAGAGGTCCAAGATTGGATGGAGATCCAACGCTTTGGACCTCCTATCTCAATTTCCCATGTGCGATACGCATTAAGGAAATCGTGAGGCCATGACCTCCCATCCTTGATCGTGTGGCTGGGACCTCCTCCCGACCATTTAGGCGAACGGTTCAAAATGACATCGGAGGGCCAGACCTCCCGTGGGCTTATCCAACGGTCAACATGACCTCCCCCGTTTTTCTCCTTCCTTGGTCACGCATGTGGCCCCGAGCAAGTGATTTAATGCGAAGGTCGCCCATCGGTACTTGAAACAACTCTTTGTCGACCAAGATTAAATGCAGTCGACCTTCCGCCTCTCAAGTCAACACAGACTGCCATCGGTCAACCTCGCCTTGTCAACCCCATGGACCGTGCCTTGGGCCAAGCTCACCGTGAGCCTAACCAAGTGGTCCATGACCTCCTGCGCCCTAAGTATAAAGCCTCCCCACTGCTTTTTTGGCTTCCTTTGCACACCATTATCCCCTTACTTGCACCCCGTGCTTGTGAGCTCTAAACCATCAAGCTCTCCTTGGTCGCCATTGTCTGGAGCTTGAAGCTCCTCGGTGGACAAGGGTCCTCGAGTTTTCCTCCTTTTCTCCTTGCTTCCATTTGTGCCCTACCCTCCGGGACCAAGTCCTAACTTGATTTGTTGGGCATTTGCAGAGGGGACAAAGTGGAGCTTGAGTCAAGCTTTGGCCGTGGAGCACCCTTCCTCCCGGACCGGCCCTTCCTTCTCGACCTCCTCAAAGACCGCGGACCTCCAGTAAACCTCCCGATAGTCCCAGAGTCTGCTGGCACCCGATGTATGTTGTTATGAGCTTCTCTTGGGCACACGCTTGAATGGATGTCGCGAGCTTTAATTCGCATTTTGGATTTTTGCCGTGTTGTGCCTTCAGTGTTCTCTCCGGCTCACCGGCGCTTAAGACCGCCGCCGCCGTTGAGAGGAGGTCCACTGGGCGCAAGGCTATTGCACACTCAGTGGTACCATTGGATGTCGCCATGAGGTCTACATCGCCATGCGAGAACCATCTCTTTGAACCCGGGTCTTTGTCGGACAAGGCAAGGACGCGATTGTCGCTTTTAGGACCAAGATCCGCCGGGTTTAATGCGCCATCATTTGCTCAAATCATTATAATCATTAGCGTGTCTTAAATGTCTTTAATCCGCCTCATTGCGATTTAAGACCTCCGTATGACCTCCTCGTTGTCCCGCCAGACATTAATCTCTTGTCCAAGCACGCGGCGCTTGCAGCAAGCACGTGGTCGTGAGCTCGGGGCGCCCATGACCTCCTCCGAGGAGATCTGGAGCGCCCAAGACCTCCCCTTGCGCTTATCGTGGCCGTCCTGCACCTCCCTAGAGGTCTGTGGACGTTAGGACCTCCCTTAGGACCTCCCTAGGTCATCTCACTGCTCATGACCTCCCTGTAGATCTTGACCGCCAAGGTCCTCCCTGACGATCTGAACCATCAAGGATCTCCTTGGAACATCTGGACCGGCCCAGACCTCCCTGTGAGGTCTCGACGATGTAGATCTTCCTCGGGAGATCTTGGTAGTTTAGACCTTCCTTGGAAGATCTCAACCGTTGAGGACCTCCTCGTTAGATCTGGTCCGTCCCGACCTCCCCCATCGCTGTGGTCCGTTGGATTCCCCATCTACTGCAACGACCTCCCTCACCTCGCGCATGTGCGTTGCTAGGAGGTCCAGACCTCTGGACCTCGAGTCTTGTGGCGCGTTGTTCTCTGGGAGGTCTTGAGCCGTTAGATCTGAGATCTGTGGCTCACGCCCTCCCATGTCCTTGTGGGTTTTAGAAATTCCAGTGAACTCTTAAGTATAAACCTAAATAAGGTATAAACTTTAGAATTCCATATCTTTTTCATTTTAAATCCAATTGAGGTCATTCAAATTGTGTTAGCTCTGTCTTGGACTTGAATTTAATCTAAAAATGATTGTAAGTTGAGTTCAGCTCCAGAGCACAGTTTTGCCTTTAGGTTTTAAAACTAACTTTAAAAGTACACTCAAAATAATGTCTAACTTGTAAAATACATAACTAATGCTCTGTAGATTATTTTTGAGTGAATCCAACTTTGTTGGTTTCCTCTATTAATGAACTTACTATGAAAATTAGTTTTGAGCATGTTGCTGTTATGAAAATGAAGACTTGTGCATTATAATTTTGTTCAAGTTCTTGTTTTTGAAAAATGGTAGAAGGTGCAATATAGCTCCAAATGAGATGAACTCAATTGTGTTATTCATCTCATGAGGTGCTGGTTTTACAGTAAAAATTTCAGTGTCACCACTTTTCTAGAAAATGTTGCCTCATAATTAAATTAGTGAATAGTGCAGTTTGGTATTTTTAGGGCTGAGCAGGTTTGTTTTGCTCATAACTTTTGCATTAAGAATCCAAATCAATTGGTTCTTGTTGCTAAATTCCCTAAAAATCACCCTCTTGCTGCTGTAGAAAATTCAGAGTGTTTGGAGTTCGTTTGCTGTGCTGTCTTTGTCGTTTCGCCGTTTTATCGCTTGTTTTCGCTTTTCCGTTAGGCTTCGACATTTGTGGTGATCCCGTGAGCGATCCTCAGCAACAAATTGACCAGCAACAGCAAGGCAAGCAGTTTGATCATTTCCATCATTGTCCCATTACTTTAAAGCTTAATATATTGTTTTACTTGTATGTATGCATGCTACTTTGTGTTAAAATATCGCTAGCAAGCCTATAGTTGCATAATCTGTAGGAATTGTTTATCCTCTACTACCATGAGCCTAGGTTATTTGCTGTGGTGGGAGCTCGTTGGATGAGCTCTTATCACTTAGTAGTTTCGATTTAAATGGCTTAGACATGCTTAGTTTTCGGTAGTTATGGGCGATCATCGACTTAGTCGATGGTCTTGATCACTCAAAACTGATTATTACTCCTATATGTCCAGCACTTGTGCTTTGATTAAATTGTAAAATCAAAAACTGAAAATAAAAGATTGATTTAGACTTGGGCATATTGGATGGATGGTGCGGTTTTTGGAATGTGGTAGTATGCCTGAGTCATTAAGGACCGAGTTACTTGCGCCACTGCTCGAAAGCAATTTTTATGTGCTAACCACACGAGGGGATATGGGACCTCTCTGACTAAGTACTTTGGGAGGTGTTAATTATGAGCTGGTCGGTGGGTATGTTTTAATAATGTGTGTGTGGTGTGTGGGAGGAGCATTAGCGCACCGGTTAGGCTGCCTAATGTGTCCTTGTCCCCGTGGGAAGCGGCTCGTAATTAGCATCGCCCATTGGAAATGTCTCAGAGGACTTAGCCGTGCTGCATACCAAAGGTAGTGTGCTTAAAGGAAAGGCGGTCGACGTGTGGGTACATTGGTACACCCTGCAGGTTAAAACTATTCAATAGCCTCGTCCCTGGTTATGGACACGCCGATACGCCTGTGAGAACTAGACTACAACCTTTAATTAAAACTTGACATGGTAGGTATGAACGGGGAGTTCATGCTATTGTTGTGGTGACTATTGGGTTAGTCACTTCCAGGTTGATCTTGTTGTTGTTACTATGTTTTTATCTCGTTGTTATTTCAACAATTAAAATACTTTGCCAAATTGCCTTCAATCTATTATGTTATTGCAAATGAAACTTGCTTTATGCTAAAATGAGTCCAAAGCCTCATCCACTTAAATAAAGCTTGCATGTAGCTATTTATAGTTCTGTTATCTCACACGTAAGTCTTGTGGAGTACTTTATGTACTCATCTGCCCGTGGTTGTGGCATTTTTGTGGCTTTTGTTGCAGAGGAAGAAGGTGAGCTCCAAGAGCCTCACTTTTGTGCCATGTGTTGCAGCTTCTTGACGACTAGCTTGGCGGTCCCACGATGCTTAGGGTTAAGGCACACCGATTGGCTTTGTGTTATAGCCATCTTTATGGCACTTTTGCTTCATTGTTATCTTACTAGTACTTGTTGTTATTTGGCCGTAAGGCCCTCTTTTGTAATAACCTATTCCTTATTAATATTAACTTCTGGTTTGTTGCTTAGGTACTATGTGTTGTATGGAATTGATACATTCTTTTGTTATGAGGTATGTATACCGCATTCAGGGGAGTATACATCTCTCGAGACTGGTTTATTTGGTTGATAATACTAGGGTCAATTGGATGACTAAGTATTATGAGCTTAATAAATCCGGTGCTCACACAGATGTGATGAGGCGCCGCTTCACTGGAGAAACCGCCGCTCCTTCACGTACTATATAAAGGCGGCAATCGAGAAGGAAAGGGGATCAATCGGGCCATCAGAATACCAAGATTATCTGTAATAGTCTTAGTTTTTCCCGATTGTTCGTAATACACTCAATACCATACACACACAGAGTAGGGTTGTTATTCTCTCCTGAGAAGGCTTGAACCTGTATAAAAATCCCTATGTCAATCTCTCTGCGTGATTCCATTCTAGGAGACCCCCCGAATCAAACAATCTTTACGTAAGTTCGGTTCTAAAACATTCTCTCTGTTTTCCAAATCTCATGCATTCATGGCAGGATAATGGAACGAGGAGAACTGGTTCGACTTGGCGGACATGCAGACGTCGACATGGATGCGGTTTGATTCATGAGCCGAGTGATGACTCATCCGATGGTATCTTGTTGCCTCCGTGATCTTCCCACAGATCCGAAGACAAGGTTACCGGTGGAGTTGAGGAGGATCCTTATCCCCACAACAAGATGCGTCGAGAGAGGATCTACCTCTCAAAGGACAAGGGTCAATCGACCAGACCACACCTGTGGACTCACAACACAACGAGTTTTTCCTCGGTGTCCGAATCCCCGAGGTGGTCCGACTTGGTAAGGCAAGCTCGAAGCCACAATTCCGGACTTCACCAAGATCTGGTGATCATCTCTCCCTGGATGACATCGAGATAGGAAACACCATTCTTTCTAGTCTTCGGAGCTGAAGCCATGCTTCCTCCGGAACTAAAGATACGGTCAACACGAGTTGAAACTTTCACAGACTCCAACCAAGAACAACTTCGAGCGGATGATATTAATCTACTTGAAGAAAGGAGAAACTAGGCCCTAATTGCTCAAATAGCCTATCAACAAGCCTGCGAAGATACTACGATCGTAAGGTCCAACCTCGCACCTCATTGTAGGTGACTTGGTATTGAGACTCGCCAATCCAAGTCTAATCGAACAAACTTTCTTCCAAGTGGGAAGGTCCTTACACAAGAGTCGGGTTACTCGTCCGTGGCCTCGATACGATTGGCAATGGAAGACGGCCGAGTTCTCTCGAATTCTTGGAACATCGACCCGATTCGCAAGTTTTATGTGTAACCAAGCATCTGCATAATAAAGAATCAAGTTCTCTCTACCTCTATTGTCTTACTTTTGAGTAGTGCTTTCATAATCTTTCGACTATATTCTAAACACCCAGTTTCCTTTACACTGGTCGAAAGGCAGATTAACATCACCTAGTCGAAGCCTCTCCTTTCGCATGTGGTCCTGCCCACTAGAAGGAGCTTCCTAGTATTGACTCGTTACTCACTTTTGCCGCCAACACAAAGAGCTCGGGTTCTATTTAGTCGAAATATTTTTGAAAGCTTACTCCTTTCACCTTAGATTATTTCTTCAGTTCTTTTGAAAAATATTCTAAGCAAAGTGCACTTTTTTAGATTTATTCACCTGCCTTTGGTGCATTCGATTCGTCTCAACTAAGTCGGAGGAAGAAACACATCTAGTCGAAGTCTCTCCTCTCTGCACGTGGTCCTGCCCACTAGAAGGAACTTCCTAGCATCGCTCGATTTCCTACTCTTGCTATCGTGATGACTTATCGAGTCCTCCAAAGAAGGGCGAATAAATTTTTGAAGTCCTCTGGATGTTTGTTTAACTCAAGTTGTTGTTCTCGACTTAAATAATTTAGTCGAGATGGTAACATCACCTAGTCGAAGACTTTCCTCTCTGCGTGGTCCCCGCCCACTAGAAGGAACTTCCTAGTGTCGATTCGTTTCACTTTTTTCGACCGATGGCATGACGGTTGTGATAAAAACAACAAGTTAAACAAACCTCTCTGCTTTTGAAACCCTTTTTAACACTATTTATTTAGTTCGTCTAAACAAACTAAGCAAATAGTCGGGGCTAGGATAAAGTTATTAATTTGACTTCAATTTTAGTCTTTCATTTCGTTAATTATCTTTTGAGTTACTAACTACTCGACAAGATGATTTGCAGAAACAAGATGGATTATATAATACATCAACAAAAGATTGTTTTTCGTGTTTGTTACAAACTACTCTAAAGAAGGAGAGCCCAACAAGATTTCCTCCGAAACCTTCCTACCAACCGATTGCATTTCTTCAATCGACGACTTGCTTCGCTTGAGGCGCAATCAAGTCGGCTTCGATTGGTTGAACATTAAGGTTGGGGTCACGAGCTTTAAGTTTGGCCAATGCATAACTTACTGCAACTTCGACCGCCTCCTTTATCGATTCAGCTTGGTTGGTCTTCAGGGTGGTCATCAGTTCTTGCAAAGTCCCGACTTGTTCCCTAATTGTACTTATGTGAGTAGCCATTGTATCATCTTGAGGAGCTTTTCCCTCAGTATGAAGCTCACTAAGTACATTGTTCAGGAGCGTGACACTGCTTTGAAGATTAATCTTCATTGTCTCCATCTCCTGTTGGGTACGAGTCGAAGCGTCGCGGAGTTGTTTGTTTTCGACCGCTTGCTCTAAAAAGAATAAGACCGGTCAAGTAAAAATAAACTTCTAGAGGAAAAGAAAACAAAAATAATTGTAGGTAAAAGATTTCCTTACCTGCTAGTCGAGAATCCAATTTCTTGATTTCTTCATCATGGGAGGCAACCTTGGTCTCAAAGATGCTTCTTCTCCCATGATCTAATCTCCTCGCATTTTCTTTGGCATACTGACGGTCAAGATAAATCACGGTTTTATCCCTGAGCTCATTTTCGAGCCTTCCCAGTTCGAGTTCCATTTCTAGAAAAGAAATGAGAGTGAGAATATGGGAAGAACTCGTAAAAGATTGCAGGTAAAGAATTGGTTACCTGATCTTTGAGACTTTAGACTCGTAATTTCCTCATTTTTCTCTCTGGAGATACGAGAAGTCTCGTGAATGACCAAAGTTTTATTTTGGACTTCATTCTGGAGCTTTCTTATATCATCTTCTTTTTCTTAAAAGAAGTAACAGTCAGGCAAAGATCGAAAACATAAGCAGTCTTAAGTTCAGCACTTACTGTTTATCCTTTCCTGCACCTTTTCGGTTGCAGAGTTAGCTTCTTTAAGCTTCCTTAGGAGAAATTCTACTTTCTCCTGTAACTTTCTCGACTCCTCTTTTTGATAATCAAGCGAGTCGGCCAGAGTCTTTTCGTCGCTTTTTAACATGTAAAGGTTAAAAGTGGACATGAACATTATTAAATTGGTTGTAAGCTCTCCTAAAACCATTGATCTAGTCGTAAGTTCTTCTACGACTATGGATCTAGTCGTAAGTTCTCCTACGACTAAACCTTCGGTCGTAAGTCTTTTACGACTAGCATATAGTCGTGAGTTTTTCCACGAGAAACCCTGTAAGCACTATATAAGTAGTCAAATCGAAAACGACTATGAAAAATAGTAACTTACCACCTCTCTGCCTGTTTGCAGAGTTCCTCTTTTTCCTGTCGTAGCTCTAGAAGTTGTCGATGATATTCACCGACAACAGCGATTTGCTCTATGTCTTTCTGCAAAAGAAAAGACAGTGAGAAACAAGAGAAGATTATACCTGTTTGTATAAGTATCATCAAATACTTACACTCATGGTTGATCGAGCAAATATCGAGTAAACCAGCTCTGGGTGCTTCAGCTCGTCCACTCTCTCAACTTGGTCCCACCAAACCTTCTCAAGGCGCTCATTATCAAAAGTGTTCCCTCTATTGGGAATGTCTTTGGGATGGGGGACTTCGATTCTGATCTAAAAGCGAAGACCCCACTATGGAAGCGGGGCCAAAAATCGATCGAATGTTGAAGTATTCCTCATCTTCCGATTCTGAAATTGTAATTTCCTTTGGGTACCGGGAAGGAGGTTTGTAATAATTTCCTTCCCTTGCGGTGGTCCGCACATCACCACCTTGGGCGGAGGCCTGCGACTACCTCTGCTGGTCCCACGGTCACATCAAGGGTCAAGGCGGCTACCTCGGTGGTTGTAGACGCCACCTCAAGAACTATGGTCACGCCTCGGTGGCCATAGCTACAACTTCAGCGGTCGAAACAACCACTTCAGAGCCACGACTTCTTCCACAACCCGAGCTGTGGATGATCATTCGACCATCTCTGTTGTCATCTCTCCAATCACCGAGAGGCCGCAATGGGCTTTTCGATAGAAACCACTATGAAATTTGAAGTCGAGCTAAAATAAACAAAAGGATAGCAAGTCAAATTGTGGAAAGCAAAAGGTAAATCTTTGTTCTTACACTTTAGCTTGTTTCACATACCTCTGCATCTGGACTTGATCGAAACTTTAAAGCCATCTTCCCGATGGAAGGGTTCTTCGACTTCTTTGCTACGACCACGTCGATTGTAGCTCAAGTTGGGGAATAGGCTCGCCACGACCACGCCCGGTCGTGGATCTTGAACAGGACCATCTCTCTCGTCTCGACTTTCGAGGGCCGAGATCGGTCTCGACCACTCCAAGAGCAGCGCTACCCTCAACAATAGGGACTGGATCAGCGTTGTCCTTCACAAAAGACATAAACTCCTTCCAGTTCTCTTTTTCTAGTTGCTTGACAAAACTAGAAGTGGCAGAAACTGTGAAAGCTTTCTTGTCATAATAAAAAGGTACCTTAGTCTTGTGGGCTTTGCGCCTAAGAGGTTCTTCAACCTCCACAGCCTCCTCAGCTGCAGCTGCTTCAGTCTCGGCTACTGCTGTGGTCATGTCCTGGTCTTACGGATCTTGCGTATAAGAGGTTCTTCATCCTCCTCGACTTGATTGCTTGACTTGATTTACTGCTGCGACTATGCGTGCGCAGACCTTAACAAGGACACTGGTCAAGCGAGGGACTTGAGCTTGATCCTCCCTTGTCGACGACTCTTGAAAGACGACGCTTTTTACTTGGGGGAGCTGAGTCCTTGTCCACTATCGCCCCTGCTCCAATGGTCATCAGTTCGACCTCTTCGTCGTCCCGGCGGTTTTCCATGCCTACTTTACGAAAGAAAAAGCGAAGAAGAAGAATCAATGACCAACGTAAGTTTTTCTCGACCCGATTACCTAGTCGTAGCTTTTCTCGACATGTCACGATCGTAAGATTTTCTCGATCACTATCTAGTCGTAAGTTCTTTCTCGACTATAAAGTCCTAAGGATAAAATCAGCTTTTGATTACCTTTAGGCGCTTAACCTTTTCCTCTACGGACAAAACCGCAAGGATTTGAGGAACCGCCATTAGGGTGGCGGGGCTTCTCAAACGAAGTTTGACTCGAGCGTCAATATCTGCTGTGAAAGATGTGTATAAAGCAGATAAAGATACTCGATTGGATAAATCAAGAAGACCAAACTAAGAGTTAAGTCGAAAAACTACTTACCCTCATCGTAGTCCCAGGTGGGTCTTTTGGCCCGTATACTTCCACAGAGGAGGTACTCGTTTCTTCAAAGGGCTAATTCGGCGTGTGATGAAATCCTTCACCACATGCCATCGATCAACCCCTTCTTTCAAATCCTTAATAGCTTGAATATAGGGGCAATTAAACCGATATCTTGGGGAGTCGAATCCCATGAAGATTTCTTTTAATGACCTTCCCGAAAGGTAAGGCATCTTGGAGGTGACTTTCGGTAAAACCACCTCTTCCTCCACAACGCCATGAGGACCGAGTGAACATCTGAATATACTCCTTCGACTTCCGTCATGGAGCTTGCACCACAACTTCCAAATATCCCAGTTGGCAAGCCATTAGTAGAAATCTTGAAAAAGCTCAAGATCATTTGGAATTCCAGTGCACGCTTCACACGAGATATACAAATCGCTCGGCATTGTGATGGAATTAGGACCAAGGTTCACCAATTCCACTCCAAAATGCTCGAGTATAAGTGTAAGAAAGGGGTGAGCATGCAATCGAGACCACACTCACAAGCGCTCGAAGGCGTGAATTTGTCCATCCTCCCCGCGGCCATTCTTTGCTTGTTACGCCGAACCACTCCACGAGAACTCTCTCTCGAATCTTCCAGCGTTGACAAGGGCTTCCATCTTCACCGTATCCATCTCCGACTCGGCCCACTCGGAGACCCTCCGCCATTTCTCTCGAAGGGGAGATTCTTGATTGAGTTGGTGGCGGAGAAGACAAGAACTTGATGAGCAAGGGATAATTTGAGGAAAAGTGTGAACCCTAAGTCTTACCCCGGTAAGTATTTATAACCATAGCCTCGAAATTTGGCGTGGTATTCAAAGGTTGCCACCGTCTGAACCACTTCAGCAGACGAAGCTAACGAGCGTCGTTTAAAATTCCCCAACGTGTCCGTTTGAGAAAATCGGGTTTGCTTTTACACCTCAAGCGAAATTACTTCCTTGGTTAGATTCTTTTTAACCAAAGGAAATGTTAATCGGAAAGGTTTTTCTTCCGATCACCATCTTGCGATCACCTTGTGATCGTAGAAATGTTCTCGACTATTTGATAGTCGTAAGCAATTTCCTTGACCAAGCATATTTCGGTCAAAGTAGTATACTAATGACGAAGAGTTTTTCCTTCGACTATCTTTCTCGACCCTCTCGGGTCGTAAGACCATCTATAACCCCTTTACCAAGTAAGTTGCTTTCACTTGAAGTCGGGGCTAGATGGCGAGGATATAATAATCCTCATTTTATCTTTTATCTATAATTCTTATTATAGGTAAATATGGCGTCATATGGTCCTAAGTATACCCTTAATGTTATAAGGGAAGAGCCTCTTTGGGTGGTCGTAAGTTCTTCTACGACCACCCCCATAGTTGTAAGTTATGCTCGACTACCCCAATAGTCGTAAGTCTTGCTACGACTACCTCATGGTCGTAAGTTCTTCTCACGACTAGGTCAGCTACTCGACCACCTTATGATCAATTAAACCTCTGCACAAGTGGGCCCAATTGATTAAGGGATTCAAACAGATCATCATCTGTTGTTACTCTGCGAAGTAATAGCACGTAATGCTCCATTATCTACGGTATATTCTTTGTTAGGCGGCGTGGAGGAGTTATCGCGGTGATTACTACCAGCGTCGTCATTACGGGATGTGATGGGCGCCGCTTCACTGGAGAAACCGCTCCTTCACGTACTATATAAAGGCGGCAATCGAGAAGGAAAGGGGATCAATCGGACCATCGGGAATACCAAGATACTATCTGTAATAGTCTTAGTTTTCCCCACGATTGTTCGAATACACTCAATACCATACACACACAGAGTAGGGTTGTTATTCTCTCCGGAGAAGGCTGAACTCGTATAAAATCCTGTGTCAATCTCTGCGTGATTCCATTCTAGGAGACCCCCCGAATCAAACAATCTTTACATAAGTTCGGTTCTAAAACACCGACAGTTCTCCAATCTGTTTCTTCATTTCTACTAACTCATCGGCTGGCATCCGATAGGGTCTCTTAAATCGGTCTTTGTCCACGGTACTAGATCAATAATGAACTCAATGTCTCGATCTGGTGGTATTCGGTGAATCTTCGGAAAAACATCTGGATAATCTCTAACAATTGGCACATCCTCTAAAGCGGTCTTCGAATATTGATTACTAGATGTCCATTACGCACTATGGTGGCTAGAAACTCTACTTTCTTTCCATTGGTACCTTTGATTATTCTGACTCTTGGCCATAATCCAATACAACTTTGTACTTTGATAACCAATCCATACCAAGTATGACATCTAAATTTTGGGTGTCTAAGACAATGAGGTTGGCTAGAAACTCAGCTCTAGTAAGGAGTAACTTAGCTCCTAAACAGTCCACTCTAGAGCTCAACTCGCTCCAAGCGATTGGACTAACGAGTATGCTAAAGATGTATAACTTCTAAATTATTCTTGGTTGCAAAAACTCGAGAAACAAATGAATCTGAAGCTCGTAATCAAACAAAAGCGTCAGAATCTTGAGTTAACGAAACTTACCCGAAGACGGTTCGGTGCTTCTTGAGCTCCTTCCAAGGTGACGTGGTTGACACGGCCTCTGACCACGGACTGCGGTGCTCCTCTGGCTTGACTGGTAACATAAGGTACTCCTCAATTGTTGCTTGGCACTGGCGTCTTGGCTGGTGTAGCTCCAAGGTTGAAACGGACTAGAGTCATTCTTCCCTTCTAAGGGCAGTTGTTAGCAAAATGTCTTGGCTCCTGGCAGGTATAGCAAACTCTCGGGGTGTTCTGCTGATGACCTCCTGGATTAGGGTTGACTGTAGCAGGATTACAAAAATTCTGAGCGATTGGATGAGGTGCTGAAGCTAGTGTAGGTGTCCTAAACGAGTTCTGCAACGGAAAGCGAGTGAACTGCTGAGGAACTATCCTTGCTCTCTGCTGAGACTGATGACTTCCTTGCTGAGCCATTCTACTTTTGCGGTTGTCATCCAACTCTCTGTGTTTGTCTTACAGGATCAACGCCTTATTGACCAACTCTTGAAAGTCTGGAAAAGTATGAGCAATTAGACCGACTTGCGATGCAGTATTCAATCCTTTCATGAAAGCGACTCGATGAGCCTTGTTAGTAGAGACATCTTCTGCAAACATAGCGTGCAAGTCGAGAGAACTTGTTGAGATAATCACTCACTATCATGCCTCCTTACTTAAGTGCACTGAACTCATCCTTTTTCAGATCTATGATTCCCTTTGGCACATGGTACTAGCGAAAAGCTATAGAGAAGTATTCCCAAGTAATGTTCTGTGGTGTCTCATGTGCAGCACAGAAATTCTCCCACCATTTAGTGGAAATTCCTTCCAACTTAGCATAAAGAACCTTCTCGTCATCGTTGCATTGTGTGATCAACAACTTCCTTTCAATCACGTGAAGCCAATCATCAGCTTTCACTTGTGAAACATTCCGAGAAAAAGTTGGTGGGTGAGTCCTCATAAACTATGCTAGCTTAGACGGTCCATGATGACCATGAGCAGCTGGTGCTACGTTGTTGTTGTTGGCTTGGTTGTTGTTCATGTTCTGCATTTGGTTCATCATTGTATACATCATCTGAGTCTGGGCGGCCATGAATGCTCAAAAGTTCTATAGATCAATTGTGGGTGCTTGAGGTGGAACTACTCCTGCAAGTGGATGTTCATTTCCTTTTGACCCATTGGTTCCTGATCCACTGGTAGCAATGTTGCGAGTCTAAACCATCTGGCGAAAGTTTGAAGGTTTAGATAAGGTAGCAAGCATAAGATAAGTTAAGAACTAGGCAGGGGTAGGTTAAACCCAATAAACACATTACAAGAACTCAACTAAAATAATTATTTATTAATAAAGGTCCTAACATGACTGCAACAAATGCCTAAGGGCTTTTGCAACTCATACTACACACAATAAAACAAGAGCGAACTTAACAGACAAATCTACCGTCTAAAGGACGATACTCCTAATCTTAAGCCGACACGTCTCTCACACACTGAGCCCCAACTGGCTAAGCCTAAACCTGGGCTGACTCAATCGCTGAGGTAATCTCCACAACCATGGCGGTGCTCCGGCCTGTTGTAGACTTGGAAACATGCAGGCATCCTCGCAAACTGATCCTGATGTCCTGGAACTGGCGCAACAGGAACAAGTGGCTTGGGCTCCTCTGGATCGTTAGGCTCTTGTAATGTAAGCTCGTTGTACGCACCTGACATCACGAAGCAAGAGTGTCCTCTTTAATGAAGGTGTAGGGTGTGGGCTGACAATAAACTTTCGTAACTCATAGATCTACCCTTCTTGCAGTAGAGGTTTGAACCGGCTAACATGATCAAGGCCGATCTCAGCGTACATATGGTTGGACTGCAAGAAGAGAGTATGAGGTGAGACAGTATTTAGATAAATACATGGCGAAGTCGATAATGATCGAGATAAGTATGCGAGAATGAAGTGCTGGAGTCTAGATCAGTACTTGTTCATCGAGAAGCACCAAGTCGGTGTGATCGATAAGGCCGGTATCCCTTCCTCGGCGGTAGTGCCATAGTGGAGAAATCCTAACACATATAACCCAATGTTGGTTGCCTGGATTAATCTGGGGAAGAAGCACGTATTCCATCTGTATTCCTGTCCAATGGCATAAAAAAAAAATTAAACAGGAGTTAGTTGTCTGCTATGTTGGTAAAACAGTGAACAGTCATGGATTATGGTGCAGTCTACATAAAGGTTACATACATAGCAATGTAGCACTGAACTACTACATAGCAGGAAGCATAATTTTGAGGACAACTCCGATAGTGTTTCTCAAGGAAAAAAACTTTATAGTCTTTAGAACAATTCCGATAGTGCTTGTCAGCGCAAAACTTGAAGCATTTTAATGCACGGTGTGTATTATTTCGTGGAAAGTATGCATCCAAAGTGTCGGAGTAAGAAAGGTAGAAGGTGTCTGTTGTACCGTATGGTTCTGTAGTTTTTAAGGGTGCATCACACACATATATTGTGCTATAGGTAAAAAGGAGTGTCTATAGATAGCAACATATAGTTGAGTTGTTGTTTTTAAGGAAGAGACCTTAAAATATCTGGAAACACGATATTCCTAGTTTGTGAACCACATGCATCATCATCGTTTTTGATAAGAATCTTAAGAGCAATTCTAGACGTGACACTAAACAAAGAACATATAATTGGTCACGTGTGTACAAACTGGTTTCTTTAAGTACAAACCAACAAACGATAGAGTTTGACCTTGACTTTTATTTATGGTCATTGCATACGAAAGCCAAATCGAGGCTATCGTTGCCAGAGCACAAATGGTAACTTAGAATATCGGTTTGTCAAAACTATCCTAGGAATATACACAATGCCTCCAATATGTGAACTGGTCATAATGATAGCCTCAATGATATGCTGTCCAAGGTTTGTTTGACTTTGATTTCGAAGAAGCATAATAGGAGAGCCTTGTTTGAGGATCAATTTATGCTGGGGGAAATTGTTTATACATATCGTATTAAGGAATTCAATTGGGTGGAACATGGATGCCTCGCTATCTGTATCTGTTGAAGTAGATATAGAATCACAACTAAGATACTCAAAGCTAGATCCTTCCGCCATAGAAATAACAAAAGAATTTATCTCGTTTGCCATCTCATTTGTAGGCATTAGGATAGCGTGCTTGTGTAGATACCGAGGATCATGATAAGATGCTTGGAAATTCCTGTAGACAAACGCAACAATCGCAACTATTTTGTCACCATCAGTGTGGATGAGAAGGTCATTTGGAACCTCAATCCTTGTAGTTTTAGGCTCACCTTCGTGTGTAGTGGCCGGGAGATTGCCATTTCCAAGATCTAGGATCCATTTACTAAATAATGGTATGGCGCCATGTTGATCTATTTGTCCGAGCTCAACAGAAAGGCACATATTTATCATTAGTTTTAAAACCGTGACAAAATGCCAAAGAGGCGAATTCACTATCACTGCATCAACAATTTGCGAATGCGTCCCTCCTTCGATAACCGACAATATATGTCTAAGATCACCACCTAGCACAATAACTTTACCACCGAATGGTAAACTGGCAACGAAAGGATCATTAATTCATAAAAGGTCACGAAAAGTTCTATCAAGAGCTTCAAAACACCTCCCATGTGTCATCAGTGCCTTGTTCCATATAACCAAAGAAGTTTTTTTAATGAGATCGACAGCGATGAGCTGCTTTTGTTATGCATAAGCAGTGTTTTCATTTAGCTCTAGAGGTATTTTGAAATGTGAGTGAGTAGTTCTCCTTCCCGGTAACAGGAGAGATGCAACACCAGAAGACGCCATAGTAAGGACAATCTTGGTTTGCACTCGTAAGAAGGCTACAATTGTGTTCCAAAGAAACGTTTTGCCCATCCCACCAAATCCCGATATGAAAAAGAATCCTGGCGAAGCAATAAGAACACAATCAGTAATAGATGTATAGGTGGCTGTCTGATCTATGTTAAGTTTAGCAAACAAAGAAGATGCTTCATGTGCAAGTTCAACGCTATTATAAGACAGCTCTTCATGTATGAGCCTATTTCCATCTACATTTTCTGTGGGGGAAGTTTGCTTTGGCAAATTATAATCAATTATTCTTTATAATCAATTATTCTTTCTCCTTCTTTTATGAAGATTGTTTCTAGCTCTCCGAGAAGCATATTCTTAAGGATCAGGAGAAGGATAACATAATCAGGGTTGTGTAGAGTGACTTTAGTACGGTATTTGAAATCATCAACAAGCTCAGTCCAGTACCTTTCAATTTTCATCTCTAACATTATAGAAGATAAGCATAGTAACAAAAAGTTGTCTAAGTTGTGGGCAAGTAGCTGAACATAAAGCTTTGTCAAATTTGTAATACCACTCATTGTAAATGCCATGTAATCCTCATGTGAGACATGTTTCTTTGAAGGTACTAAAATCGTTCCTTTGAGTGTGCTAACATCGGCATAGCATGTGACACCTTTAACGATCATTATAAGCATTCTTAGGTAATATAGTTCACCGCTCGAAGGATGGACATAACACATGCGGCTTATCTTCTGACCTTTTTTGCGAATGTCCCATGATCTGGAGCCAGTGTCCCACGACCATTCAGTCAGGAACTCACAATAGGTTAATAAGCAAGCTGTTGGATTTATTTGGTTTGTTACAAACCACTCAGTAAGCATTGTTCGTTTAAGGAAGGTGCTAGATACGATGCTTGCTAAATTTGAATTTGAGCAAAATTGGATGAATTTCATGTTTGGCATATGAATCGGGAAGAGCTCTACTACTGGGATCTTACTATGGATGTCATAATCATATATCCTCCAAAGCGTGTCCTACTCACATATGTATCGGCATTCTAGATACTCCTTAATCTCATCTATAAAAGAAGCAAAGACCATTATGCAGAGTGTCAGCGGATGAGCAATTTTGTTGAAGAACATTTTTGCTCGATTAGGGTCTTTAGTTACATATTTGAATAAGTATTTTAGGACTTTTGTCTTATTACACCATTCTACGTTAATGTGAGCATGGTACTTCTTAAGGAGAGACATGTTATGAGGCACAATCCATCTATTATCAAGATGACATCCATTCTTTATGATGTAACAATTATTTTCAGAACGTTTATAGATGGGAAGACCATTGCTATCGATGGTGGTTTCATTCTGGAATGATTTAGGGTAATGTTTAGAACACGTTCCTTTTTTTTTCATACAGACATATCTTTCATTGAGATTTCCACACGGGCCATGTACCATAAACTCGCTAACTAAAGTATAGCCTAAAGGATCATTAACAGGATCTAGTATCTCAATGCTTATAAAAGAATCAATAAGAGCAGGGGTCGACTCTCAAGTACGATCCGACAACCAGGCAAGGATATGAGCGTGAGCTAAGCCTCTTTTTTGAAACTCCATGGTGTGTAGGACTGGAAACATGAAGATAGGGAAAACACGAAGGATATAGCATAGCAAAAATAAGTGGATGAAACATGCAAAGAAAGGATGAAGGTAAGAGAAACAGGGCAATAGGTTGTTCACATGCTTTTACAGGGCCAAAGGCACGTCCGTCGGTTATTTTAACCAAGGTACTAGTTTAGTTTCATGTTATATAGCCTAACTGCTATGTCGGGTCTATCAGCTGATGTCTATCCAGGTTCAAACAGTAGTGCTTCATCCATTTCAGGCCACCTAGGATTGCATGTAAAAGTTGTAAAAAGGCCAGGCGGACCCTGGACTTGGCAAATTGCCACTGCATCCTAATAATTTTCTTCCATGTAATGACGACCACCAGTAAAGCTCGAAGGTAAGATATTTTTTCCCTATAGTATTGCTGTCTAAGCAACCTGAGCTTACGGCATCCGTGATACCTTGGAAATGCTCGGCTCTAAATTGGTCTTGGGACAACATAATGAACGTCAATCTGCACTCATCAATCGAGCATCAACCTTAATCTGAGCAGACAACATTCCCCAACATAAATATGGGTTATATTCGTGTTTTCTATAATGGCAGAAGTAACAATAGTAGTCCTGCATAGTCATCTTTTTCCGGGTGTTGACCAGTTTAGATCAATGCCGCTATAAGGAACATTTATGTAACATCCCAAACAATGGTTTGTGTTTCAAATGTATAAAAATGAGGAGAAATTATAACTTTTGATGCCTCATGATGTCATTTGAAATTTTCTGGAAATTTTTCCCAAGGGATACCTAATTTCAAAGACCAATGTTTCAATTAATGGAAGCATAGTCCTTGAAAACTCCTTAAGCAAATATTGGGATCATCCTCTAGAAATATTTTTCCCAGCTTCTAGATCATCCAAGTGACTCCTCTGAAAAATTTCAAAATTTTTAGATTTATTTTGCTATTTTTCAGAGTTCAGTCAAACCAATTAGATCTTTAGTCAAACCCTAGGGCAGAACCTTGAGAAATTTATAGAAAAAATTTTATTGCATAAAAACCTTTGGAAATTTTATACAAGTTTAATCTTGGAGTTAGGAACCTCCAGTAAAATTTTTGGAATTTTTGGAGTTGTGCAACTCTATCTAAAAATTCCTCAAAGGCTCAGCCTTTTGTTTTCAAAACCTAGTTGCTACTATTTGGGCTTAGGTCAGACCCAAGCCACTTGGTTGAACCCAACCAACTTAGCACGCTCGGGCCAGTCCGAACTGGCGCAGGGCTTTTGGGACTGTTAGATTCCATATCAACCGCCCGGATTGATGGGAACGTTCGGATCGCTTGAACGTCGATTTCAATCAGGACCGTCCAATCTCAATCGGACCGTCCGCATCGCTTGGGAACGTTCAGACCACCCGAACGCGTGTGCAATCCGAACTGTCCATTTTCAATCGAACTGTCAAGATTTTCCGACTAGACCATTTGACCCAACCCACTCCTTCAAACTGACCTGAGCCACTTTCGCTTGAGCCGTTGCCATGGTGGGACCTACTTGTCAGTTTCGTCTCTTACCTCCCGTGGCGCTCGCACAGAAGCTCAACGCCACGCACCCTTTGCATGCTGTGCCGCCCCATCAACACCGTGAGCCACCGCCCATTGCGACCACTCCTGGAGTTTTGTTGCTTAATGCCGCCTCCATTGCTGTCATCTTTCCCGGTTAAAACCCCTCCAAATCCTAGTTTCTCCTCACTTCTACTCTTTTCGGCCGAGGAGAAGGAGGCTCCCTTTGAGTCATCTTTTTGGTAAAATCCTCATCTCCATGTCCCTTAGTTTCCTTCTTGCATGTCATTTCCATTTTGGCTAATATGAGCTCTTGATTTCTTGTGTAGTGCTCGGAACACCTCCGTGCCATTTTCCGCCCTAGAGAGCGCCCCCGAAGGCCACCTTTGTGCCAACTTTGTCTTCGGTGAGTTTTATCCTCAATCTTGTGTGTCATATCGTGTCTTTAGGTGTGACATTGAAAACCCCTCAACTAATTTGGGCAATGTGTTGTAGGAACTCGTGGATTTTGAGTTTCCTCCATTTGCGGCCGACAAGATCCATTTTCATCTCCTTGTCGATCCAGTAAGGCATTTCCCAATTCCACACTCTCCCACCATATACTGAACCTACTTAAGATATCTTGATGCTTCATGGATCTTTTCCTTGCTCAGGCTGTTCTCTCCGCGTAGAGCCGAGCGCCGCCGTTGCCATTAACGACGTCACGCCACCTCAGAGCTTCTTTGGACCTCTCCATCCTTTGGTAAGGTCCCTAGTAACCTTTAGATATGCATGCATGCGATTTTAGGCTCAAAACACACTCGAGTTGCAACATGAAAGTTTGCCCGAACCTTAACACCGCTCCTCTCCGGCTAGTCGCCGGTATAGGGCATCTCAACCACCGCCACCACCTCCAGTAGGTGCGTAACGCTATTAGGAACCCATTCATGCCCTTAGCTCACGCCGGTGTGGACCACATCGCCGGTGGTGAGCTCAGCATTGAACTCGGGTTTTTGTCGTACCCCGACAACCACTGTAGCATAATCTTTAGCTTTTAATCACTGTCCTAAGCATTCTTATCTATGTAGATCCTGTAGTTTTGAGTTAATGTAATTCTTACATGTGGGTCCAAAGTTAAAGTGCCCGTAGCCCCTCACTTGAACCATCGATTTTGAGATCAACGTTACGGATCGATTGAGCCGTTCGGACCATCCGCACATTCCCTTCACATGCACCGTACGATTTGATCTCAATGGTCTAGATCGTTTTGGCCGTTCGGACTGCCCGAACATCCCATCTCATTTGGACCGTTCGATTTCAATTCAACCGCTTAGATCATTTTGGTCGTTCGGACCGTCCGAAGTCTCTCTCGTTTGGGCCGTCCGATTTCGAATCAACGACCTGGATCATTTGGGCCGTTCAGGCCGCCGAACGTAACCATCACATAGGCCGTCCGATTAGATCTCAACGGTCCAAACGTTATCAGCTCAGGGTTTATAAGAAAATCTGTATATCAATTCACTACTACAGGACTGACATATAGCAACGCAGGTATGTGTTGCTGTATGTATGAAAATGTGTTGCTGCTGATTCTAGCAACACAAATGTTAAGTGTTGTTATAGGTGGTGTTGCTAGGATGAGCCTGTGCAAAACAAATTACATGTTGTTATACATAAGAATAGGTGTTGCTGACATATAGAGCCTGCAACGCATTTCTCTATTTATAACAACACATGTGGCACATATTTCAACAGCACTGCAAACACTTATCAGCAACACATGTTTGTTATCATCAACACATTTTTATGGCTAGTTGCATATTTGTAACAAATTCAACAACATAATGAAATAATAATTAATTTTGCAATTTATGAAAGTACACAAACTATTATCTCAATACTTTTCATTCAATGTTTAAGAATATAAAAATTATACAACTCAATATAAGAACACCGAAAAGAGAGATTGCATTGCACATGGAAATAAATAAAGGTATTGTCATTCACATCATTCCATACATCAACTGGAGTTTGTTGAAAATGCTAAACATGATAACAAGTTTAAATTGAGTCCTAAAAAGCCAAACATAAGTATCGCTAGCTAATCTTCATGAAGTCTCTTCTTCAGCTTGATGAGTTGGTGAGGAATAGATCCAAATAGAAAATTCAACCATTAACCTTTTCAACCTGCATGGACAACAATAAATTGTAGGGGTATAAGTATGTATGATATAGAGATAACTCATTGAAAGTAAAGCAAGCCAAGACAAACATACAAAAGTTGAAGGCCAAGCTACTGTTTTTCCTTTTGCATCACCGATTGTCTTGTAGTGGTGCCATGGCCTTACCAGCACCTCATTTTCTTCAATTGGAAAAGTAATACGCAGTTTCCAAAATTGATTACCAAGCTTAACAACATCACCTTTACGAATATCCATGTGACACCATCCATTAGCATCTACCTTTAGAGGGTCAAATGTGTCCATGGAATCGCCTTTAGCTCCCACGAACAAGAGGATCCATCAAGGTTTGAACAATATGTGATCAACTCATAATCATTAAGGAGGATCTTAAGTTTCAGACACCCAACATCTTGTCGGGCTTGCTCACCATTCAACCCCAAAACCCCAAATCACTTATTCAACCAGCAAGCTCTAGTTGCTGCTAGCCATGATGCCGACCAGGGCCTCTACCACGCTCCAGCTTCGGCCACGAGTACGAGTACGTCCAAGATGCATCGACATGTCCTCACCGTGGCGCACCTCCGCGCTTCTCGAGATCGCACCATGCGACTCGCCGCCATCGCCGCCTCTCGCCTCCCCTCGTGCTTACGTTTAGGCTAAAAATCATACTGACCAAAATTACATTCAGGGAGTAATAAGACAGGATAGAAAATGATTGACAAAATAATACAGCTGAAAGAAGGTAAACATATAAAAGATAATTCCCAATATGCAGTCACCTACAATGATATTGCTCTTCCGAGTTCTAACATGCAATGGTCTGTTCTCGATGCTGTCTTCCAGATGGATAACCGAGACATCAGGCTTCAACAACTCAACCACCATTTCAGCATTTTGTCCTTTTGAAGCCATATGTAGTGTTGTTTGTCCCTTCTTGTTTGTTCTTAAACCAATCCCTGGTGGGAGTTTTGTCTTTCAGAAAATGATAAAACGACACTTTCTTTCAGAAAAAGAAAAGAAACAAGTTTTTTTCACTTTGTCACTCATGCTAAATTGCCTAGCAAAATACTTTCTTTACGGTTCATAATCCTTGGAAACCTTGTTTACCTGGGTTGACGATATTGAGTAAAACAGTGCACATTTGGCTTCACATTCAGGAGTTGGAGGATCATCCCACAAAACCTCTTGATATAATAAAATAACATAAGGTGCAGAGGAGTAGAGTGCTCATTCATTCAAATAAGACCGTGGCAAACTTTAATAACCTGTATAGATCTGGCCATATCTTTGAGAAGGGCAACTTCAATGAAAATCAGGGGCTCCCCTAGTGTTAATGAAGACAGTAAGAGCACTCAAACAAAGCTAATTACAAACTCAAAAACATCATTCCGCAAACTGTGAATTGTTGTGTTTAACAAACAATTGTACAGAACTGTGACATATACAATTAATTCATCATTTGATCCCTACAAAAATTTCAAACATGCAGCTAGATATCAACTCTTTGTATCACATTTTAATTATGCGTGGTTAGTTAAACATTGCTAAGATTCAGTTGTAGCATCGCATATTAGTCCAAGAGTGCAAGAAACCACACCCGAGAATAAAATAGTCGACCAACTTTGGTATTGCGGGATGGAAGTACCAAACAAGGGCGGCCAACACCCAACCTTCTCTTCAAGTCTATGATATTCCTGATTGGATGCACAACCTACAAAACGATAACAGAATCATCAGTCAAACCACTGGAGTGCACATTGAACAATTTGATGGTGAGTTGGCCACAAACTTCATATGCCACAATCTTCTCCAACATAATGAACCAAGGATGGCAATGAGCTCTTGAGATTAACATGGATAAAATTGGTTAAATCATTTACCTGAATTGAACTAAGTTCAAGAAAAAACTGTTAATTACCTCAGCAGGATGAACATCCAAATGAGATTACGGCTGTAAGCCTGCAACAACCATTCCATCCATCTGTATTACAGTAAAACAATTAGGTGATTTTATGTAGCCATTTTGCTCTAGCCGCAAGCAAAGATCACTTGAAACACTTGAAATCAAGGAATCGTTGCTTGCATAGTTCCATAACAAATACAACATGCCCAAACACTAAGCATTGACAATTTGATGCAAAACACACAAAGAAATTTTTGAAATTGAAGCTCACAAGTCTTTGCGAAGTTCTTTGGTGATGTTCTCCATCTTGCACCGCCTCGCCAACCTCTTCCCCATCTTCCCGGGACGCCCTTCACCGTGTCCATTTTATCTGAAAGAGAGAGAGAGAGAGAGAGAGAGTCCGAGATAGTAACAAAATTGCGAAGTTTTCCTCGAATCGGCGGCAAGTAGGGCCAGATTTGGGGGTGCAGGGCCGGAGGTGGGGGAGGATACGTAGGGGTTGCTTGAGAAGGGCGGCGCGGAGGCGGTGGCAACGGCGTGGTAAGGGGGAGGCGGAGGCGGGGCCACATCCTCTAGCGAGAGCCTCGGGTAGCAGCGTGTTCATGGCGGCGGGCGCGAACACAGCGCCATGGGTGTGGTCTCCTCCGGTGGAGGTGGCTGCGGCAGGCAAATTCATGTCACCGGCAGGAGTACCTTGCCTCGAAGCACGCGGAAGTACCTCACCTCGGCGTCGTCACGACTCCACGACGCCACTTTGTACCCCGGCTCAGAACGCCTTCTTCACCACCCTCCCACCAGCCTCCTCCATCCGTCGTCGTGGAGGCTTGCAATTCCTAGGGTTTGGGGGCGGAGGGTCGGGTTTCGCGGATCGGGGAATTGGGGGGTTGGGGTGGGATTGGATGGGGCCTTTGGGGATTTTTGGTTTGCGTTCGTGGAAGGAGGATAGGAAGGAAGAGCAGGGGAGGGGAGGAGGCGTGGTTCCCCGCAGGCGCCGGCGGTGGCGAGGGCAGCTCGGGCGAGGCGATAGTTTGAGGGGAGGAGGCAAGCAGAGGTTTCTACGAGATATGGGGGGAGTTCTGCGGGGGAGGGGGGCGGAGAATGTGGGGATAAAACGTGGGTGCTGAAGGTGCGCTGCGACGCGATCCGGGCCCTCCGTAGCTGCCTAATCGGACGGACGGAAATGATAGTGTGAGGACGGATCACGATAAACTTCTTCTTTTAAGTAGTAGAGATATATAGATATAGATATAGATATAGAGATGTGAGCAACACATATTATATGATGCCATGAGACTCTTCAACACACTTTTCCGTAATGAGTGAACTATATGTTGCAAAGAGCCTCAACAACATATAGTATGTGATGTAAAAACATCACAGCTACAACACATAGCCCATGTGTTGCAGACAATGTGTTGTATAAAGTTAGTCCTGTTGTAGTGATTATTTATGTATTACAAATTGTTTTAAACTTCGAAACTGCATAAGTATTTCTCTGTAACTCCAAATGGAGTGAAATCAATTTTGTTGGATTCCCCTATTAGTGTATTTTATTGTAAAATAGGTTTTGAGTATGTTGTTGTCTCTGAAAATCTTATTTTACTTATGGTTGGTGCACTACTTTCATGACCTTGAAAAATCATAAGAAATTCATCTTAGCTCCAAATGAGATGAATCAAATTCCATTGTTCATATCATGTGGTGCTCTATCCTCCATAAACTTTTCATATTCACCACCTCTTTGGAAATTTTTGCCAAAAATTTAATTTCGGATGAACACTACCCAAGAGGGATTTTTTAGCATTTTATCAAAAAGCTGATTTTGTTTTGGCTATAACTTTTGCATGCAACATCCAAATCAATTGATTTTTGTTGATAAATTCATTTAAAATCATTCTATACCTTCTAAGTAAATTTCATGATTTTTGGATGAATTTGAATTTTTGAGTATTTTCGGTGTTATTCGTTCTTATTGTTTCTTCTTGAATTTTTTGATAGGTTCTGACGAATTCGTTGAGTACGAGAGTGATCCTCTGCAGCAAGAAAGTTATCTCTGGCAAGACAAGCAGATTTCCTTTAATGCACGTTGATCTTATTATTTGCGCATGTTATTATTTCAAATGTTTCAACTATATGTATGCATGCTATGTGACAAGTTATTTCTCAGTCATGATAGTTTACCAAATTAGTTAAATGAACTGTAGGTAAGCATCCATCCTTTACTATTGAGCCTAGGATTATCTCCGTTGTGATTTAGAGCTCGATAGATGGGCTCTAGTCACTTTATATTGTAGTATGCGAGTTGTATCGCTTAACAATGCTTAGAACGGTAGAATGGGGATCATCGCTTCGGCGATGGTTATTGTATCATCACTTTAAGTTACTTGGGTCAGGTTACCCATGTATGTATTGTATTTGAGAAACTAAAACTGAAAATAAAATATTTTAGACTTGGGTACATTGGCTGTTGGTGTGGTTATTGGGTGTGTGGATGGTGCCTAAGTCAACAAGGACCGAGTTACTTGTGTCACTGACCCAAGCGTTATTGCGTGCAACAACATGAGGGACATATGGGACCCCTCTTGACTTAGTACCTTGGGAGGTGTTAATTGATGAGTCGCCGGAGGTGGATGTAGGAGAAAAATGTTCTGTTATTCTGTTGTTGTTGGGCATGTGCGGGGTGGGTTCTGGGTTTAAGTTCCCACACCCGGGGGAGCATCGGCAGTCATTATAGTTGATCGATGTCTCCGACACAACGTATGGGTCCCCCGGGTCCACAGAGAATTAACGCCTATACGTGCGACTCTTAATTAACTCATTCCCTTGGAAAACGCCTCGTAGGACTTAGTCATGTCTTAAGATACCTAAGGAAGTGTGCTTAATAACTTGGGAAAAAGGCAACCGATATGTGGGTAAGTTGTACACCCTCAGTGGTTTAATCTATTCAATAGCCTCGCCCTAGGTTATGGACATGCTTGGTTAGGTCATACAAGAACAAGACTACAACTTTTTCGACAAAATTTGAATTTGGGTGGTAGAATGGGTAATTCGTGCTATATTGTGGTGGCTGTTGGGAAGTCATCTCTAGGATGTTATTTATGATTATAAATGTTGTCTCACTATTATTTAAACAAATAAAAATAGATTTGATAAAATTGCCTTCAATCTATTACACTATTGCAAATGAAATATTGCTTTGTGCTAAAATGAGCCATACAACCTGTCCTTTGTTTCAGCTTGTATGTAGCTATGTATAGGTTTGTTATGCGTAAGTCTCGCGAGTACATTTTTGTACGCAGTTGCATTGCTTAATTGTTGCTGTGAGGACTCAGGGTATTTAGCTCGTAATGCTTAACCATCCACTTGGTCCTAGCATCACAAACCAAATATCCCAATTGATCCAAGCGGTTGATTCAAATCGAATGGTCCAAACGAGAGGGTGTTCGGATGGTCCTAACGGCCCAACTTATCTAGACCGCTGAATCCAAATCGGATGGTGCATGTGAAGGGAATGTGCGGATGGTTCGAACGGCTCAATCGATCCGGAACGTTGATCTCAAAATGGACGGTTCAAAGTGAGGGGCTACTAGGCAATTTAACTACCGACCCACATGTGTTTATACATTAACTCAAAACTACTAGATTTACCCGGATAAGCGGGCTTAGGACGGTGATTAAAAGCTAATGATTGTGCTACTGTTGATTGTCGAGGTACGACAAAAACCCAAGTTCAATTCTCGAGCTCACCGCCAATGATGTGGTCCACGCAGAGAGAACAGCCTGAGCAAGGAAAAGATCCATGAAGCATCATGAGAAGATGCTCTAAGAGCAAGGAATTGGAAAAAAGCCGAACTGGATCGACAAGGAGATGAAAATGGATCTTGTCGGCCGCAAATGGAGGAAACTCAAAATCCACGAGTTCCTGCGACACATTGCCCAACTTAGTTGAGGGGTTTTCAATGTCACACCTAAAGACACAATATGACACGCAAGATTGAGGATAAAACTCACCGAAAACAAAGCTGGCACAAAGGTGGCCTTCGGGGTGCGCTCTAGGGCGGAAAATGGCACTGAGGTGTTCCGAGCACTACACAAGAAATCAAGAGCTTGCATTAGCCAAAATAGAAATGGGATACAAGAAGGAAACTAAGGGACTTGGAGGTGAGGATTTTGCCAAAAAGATGAGTCAAAGGGAGCCTCCTTCTCCTCGGCCAAAAACAGGAGAAGTGAGGAGAAACTAGGATTTGGAGGGGTTTTAACCGAGGAAGATGACGGCAATGGAGGCGGCGTTAAGCAACGAAGCTCCAGGAGTGGTCACAATGGGTGGTGGCTCACGACGTTGACGGGGTAGCGAAACATGCAATGGGCGTGTGGTGAAGGTGCTCTGCACGAGCGCCAACGCATTGGAGAAGACGGATCTGACAAGTGGGCCCGTTACTCGATGACTCAAGAGAAACTACCGGGTTGGCTTAAACGAACGAGATAGGTTTTGACCGTTAGATCAAGATCGACGGTCCAAGTGACGGGAGGTTCGAAGGTCTTAACGTCCCATTTAATCCAAACCGTTGATCCTCAATCGGACGATTCACAAGATGAGGATGATCAAGTGGTCCGAATGGCCCACTCAATCTTGATCATCGATTTTCAAATCGGACGGTTCACAATGCGCAAGGATGGTTGGGTTGAGTTGGGTGAGCCGATGTAGTTAGGTGGTTCAATCTAGACAAGTGGCTTGAGCCGGGGTTGGGTCTAAGCCCGAGGAATAGTGAAAACTGACTTTTGGAAAGATAAGGCTGCGATGGTTAGCGAATTCTTGGAGAGAGTTTCATAGCTTCAAAAATTCTGAAATCTTTAAGGAAGGTTACTGGATCTAAGAGAAACCTTGTGTAATTTTTCCAAATTTTTTTTCATGCACTGCATTTCTTTCTAGAAAAATCATAAGTTGCAGCCCTAGGGGTTTGACTAGCCTCTTAGAAATAGCAAATAATTTCTAAAGATTATGAAATTTTTCAGAGGGGTCACCAGGGTGGTTTAGAACCTAGGAAAAATATTTCCAGAGGATGATCACAAGATTTGCTTAAGGAGTTTTCAAGGATTATGCTTTCATCAATTGAAGCATTGGTCTTTGAAATTAGGAAACTCTTGGGGGAAAATCTCCAGAAATTTCAAATGACATCAAGAGGCATCAAAAGTTTTAATTTCCTCTCATTTTTATACATTTTAAACACAAACCATTATTTTATTTAAGTCCAAAATAACTCTAGGAATTTCTGTGAATTTTTCTATAATTTTTGGATTTTATTTGCTATTTTCTAAAGCCTATTTGAATTAGCGATTTAAATTAATTGCTAAATTTTTAAAATCACCAAAACTATCGTTGGGCCTAAACTCCCTTGGCCCAATTCCGTTCTCACGCACACACGACCCACACCGCCGCTCCTCCCGCGCATCTTACATTCAACCATTCTCACCGTTGGATCAAGGACTGACGGTCCGATCTGGTTGGTGTGTTGGACGGTCCAACATTCAACCAATGTAGACCGTCCGATCTAAGATCTAACGGCCAACGCTCGCCCGCGTGTTTCCAACCCCAATCCATTTCAGCCGATGGATCAATTTTGAACGGCCCGATTTCGTTGGCACTTTCGGACGGTCCGAACGGCTCACTCGCTATGGACCGTTCGATCTGAATCTAACGGCCGACACGCTCGCCCGTTTCTATCCTTCCGTTCCTTTCACTTCCAGGTGGGCCCACGCCCCTTTCTTCTCCCTTTGCTTCTTCCCTACACGGCCAAGCCTTCGAGTCGCCATTGTTGCGCTGCGTGAGGCTTCGCAACATACCGCCCCAACCACTCCTCGCTTCGACGCGACGCAAGCGCACGACGCGCCCACCTCCGCCCGACCCTACCTTCTCCCCCTTTCTCCGCGGCAATTCACATGAAATTGCAATAGCCACGCCATGATCTCCACGTCTCTTCGCCCGGTGCTCCTCGGCCCCTATAAAAGGGAGCACGAGGTAACCCTTTCTCATTCAATCCAACGCCACTCATTTCCCCTCTCCTCGTAACCTCGCTGAATTTGTGTTTTGTTGTCGACGGTCATGAGCTTCTCTTTTAGCGATTCGCCACCACAAGTCTTCCTCGCCACCTGACCTCCTTTGTTGGCTGTGCGTGTACTCGAGCTACCCAGACGCCTCCTCGATGTCGAGCTCGCCAGAAAGCCGCCGCCTTGACGATCCTCGCCGCCGCTTTTCACCTCGCTGTCGGCCAGCGCCGCGTCTTTAGGTGACCAAAACATGCACCCTCAACTCCCCGTACTCTCCTCTATCCACTCATGTCCTAGCCCGCCGGTAGCCGTGCCGACGTTTGCGAGATCATAGGTTCCCGTGCACCACCACCCGCCGGCGTGATGTGGCACTGCCACGTCATTGCCACACACATGCCACGTAGGTGCCACCTCTGCCCTAGTGCCTGCATGTCGCTGACATGGCAAGGCCCGCGTGTCAAGGTTTTTCCTGATTTTCTTTAACAAAAATAAATCCAATAATTCGGAAAAAAAAACCTAATTCATCATTTCATGTGATTTAAAAACCTCCAAAGCCCATATCTTTTGCATCCGAACTCCGTTTTCGTCGATTCAAATTTCTAAATTCATATAAATTCAAGATCTAGCTAACTAAACTAAAATTATTTAATTTGGAGTTCATTTGAATCTTCATTTGAATTTTGTTTGAATTTGGCTTATTTCACAGATAGATTTGATTTGAGTTCTGGACGAATTCGATTTCGACGCCGTTTGAGAACACAGATTAATCAAGCAAGGCAAGTTGTACCTTTGATCATATTTGATCCCATTATTTAAAATTATTTAAATCCTGTTTTAAGTTATTGCATGTTTTTTTACAATCAAGTTAATTTAAATTCCTGTTTTAACTTTATAGTTATTCCTAAATCATTTGAACTGGCAATTTTGACATTGAAATAAACCTACCTTGACACCTTAGATGAAAAACTAGAACATTTTGTCAAATTATGCTTAGCCATGTGTAACAGCCCAAAATTTCAAATTTGGTTAAAGTTTAAAACTTATTTGAATTTGGTGAATTTTTTGAATTTTTAAAAGCTTTTCTTTAAATTGTTCAAGGCTAAAAAAAATTTAAATTCAAAATCTATTATCAACTTTAGATTGGAATCATTTTATTTAAGTTTAGAACAATGCTAGGGGTTTATGTGAATTTTTCTAGGATTTTTGGAATTTAATTACTATATTCTAAAGCTTATTTTAATTAATCAGCTTATTTAAATTAGGAAAACAATTTAAAATCCTATAATACCTTTTGGGCTGAAATCTGGCAGCCTTGCAGTGCCCAAATTTCATCTCCTCATTGCCCACCATGGCCCGCCAGCCACCCTTGCGCTCTCACCTCTCTCCACCATCGGATGCCCATCCGACGCGGCCTTGACGCTCCACGCCACCCCTCTTCTCCGCACCATCAAACAAGATCCAACGGCCCCAAGATCATCGCCTTCGTCGCGTTCTTCTCCATGCCACCACCGACTCCAACCGCCATTGACGCTACGGGCGTGAAGCTCATAACAGCTCCCCAACCACCCCGCTTTCTCCGAGGTCGCGCACGACTCGCACCAACCTCTGCCACGTTCCCATCTCCTCTCCCCCGTCTCCGCGGCGGTTCGCCCACGAGCCGTAACCGCCGCCCACGACCTCCACGTCACCACGCCGCCTCGGTCCACCCCGGGCCCTATAAAAGGCACCCCCGGGTAGCCCTCCTCTCACCGCTCCCGACGCCACTCACCCTCTCTCTCTCGCCCTGTGCTCGCCGGAATTGGGAATTCCTCGCCACGTCCCGGCTTGAAGTTTCGATTACGCCGCCACGGAGCCGCCCGCCACCGCCGACCACACCATCGTCTTCTCGCGTCGCTGCGAACCCAGAGCACACCTCTCGCCGGAATACCACCGAACGCCTCGCCGCCGCCGAGCCCATCTGCGCCGCCGCTCTTCACCTCGTCGCCGGCTATCACCGCCACCTCGGTGACCAATCTGTGTGCATTGTGATCCTCGCAATCCCTCTTCCTCCTCGTGCCTCGCCGAAGCCCAACTTCGCCGCCATTCGCACGGCTCATAGGGTCCCGTCGCCGCTTCGTCCGGCAGACCGACGTGGCCACGCAGCGCCAACGCGGCGCCACCTCGAAAGCCGAGGACCAACGTGGCGGCCTACGTGGCGACCACGTCACACACACGCGCCACCCACCCGTGAGCCAAGCCCGTGGACCAAGTCCATATGGACCTAGTCACTGACACAAGGGCCCCACGCGTCAGAATTATTTTTAAATCAGAGGATTCCGTGCGCTGACGTCAGCCTTGCGCATTAATAGATTTTCCTTTAGAAAAATAATTCGGGAAATTGTTTAAAAAGGCAGATTTAGGATTTAAATTGTAAAATTCATAACTTATTCATCCTAGCTCCAAATTAGATGATTCAAATTGCTAAATTCTTAGAACATTATTATCTAACTAAATAAAATATAATTATTCAATTTGGAGTTCATTTTAGTTCTGTTTTAGAATTTAGAAATTCATTTAAAATCCAAATTTAGATTTAAATTTGTAAAATTCATATCATCTGATTTCCAGCTCCAAATTTATTGAATTAAATTTCTAAAATTTTGTAAAAAGATTATCTAGCTTAATAAATTAAAATTTGTTTATTTGGAATTAGTTTAAATTGTCTCTTTTAAGTTAAAACTATTTAAATTGCAAATTTAGAATTTAAACTTGTAAAATTCATATCTTTTATTTCCTAATTCCAAATTTAGTGTTTCAGACTTATAAAGTCTTCTAAAATTATTATCTAGCCAAATAAAATATAATTATTTTATTTGGAGTTAGTTTAAACTATTGTCTTGTTTTTATTGGAATTTCAATTGATTGTTGTATTTTCACGCTTAGATTACTTACGATTAGGGAATTTGATTCTTCCAAGCTTTAGAATTTCAAGACTTCAGCGAAGGCAAGTTACACTTTGACCATGTTGCACCTACTATGTTAAAGTTATTTAATTCCGTTTTAAAATTATTATTGCATGCATATTTTTAGTCAATTATTTTAATACCTGCTTAAATGCTTAGTTATTCCATTTGCTATTGTATAGCCAACCTTGAATATTGAAATGTCATTCCTTTGTCACCATAGATAAATTGTTTGGAAATGCTCAAAGAAATGTTTAGACCATGATTTTGAATTTGGGAGGATTTAGCCAAATCATTACAACTTGTTTAAAATCAAATCTATGGTATTGTTTTACCATAGAGAGTTTGTAAAGGTGGTTTACACTAAAATAAAACTAAAATGGTTTGGACTTGGGCAAAGCGGATGAATGGTGGGTGCGAGTTTATGCACGGGTTTAATCTGTTAGGATTAACACCTGTGGTTTGATTTTGAACGACGCCCAAGTCGATTAAGGACCGGTCTTGGAGCCGCATCTTGCTATGCCCTATCAGACCACCACACGCCTTGTCCAGGCAAGACTTGGCTTAATAATTTGGGATACCTCGTAGATATTCGTGCCGCTTTTGTATGAGTGGGTGTTGGTTAGACAAGAGTCCCACCGGCGCAAGAGGGGCTCCTGAGGATGGATAGTCCAATGGAAGCGAAACCTTAGCGGGCATGAGTTCTTTGGGGTAGATCATTGTAATGGCCTCGTGATATTTGCTTTGTCACACGCCTTAGGAAGCGTGGATTGGCCGACACAAGGAGCAAATTATCTCGTGTGGTAAGCTGCATAAACTCGCAGAGTAGGAAACTATTCAATAGCGCGTCATGATCATGGACATGCTAGCAAAGCCACTTTGAGTTAGACTTGTTTTTGGTTTTAAAATGAATTCCACAGATGTTTTCCTGATGATTAGTCCTGTGGGGAAATTAGGCGGTTAGCTATTGTGATTGGAGGATATCCATCACCTTTGTTGGAGGTTATCCACATCATACAATTGTCATTAAATTTATGATTTTAAATATTGTATAAAATGGCCTTGCAATCTATTATGATTATTTAAATTAAAAGCTGTTGCTTTACATAAAATAACCCCGCCAATGTCCTTTGTTTACCTTATGCATGCATTACAATTCCATATTGGTGTAACTTGCAGCACAGTAGTTGTGCTCATGCTTGCTTATGCAACCAAATTTCAGAGAAGACTACTATCGGGACGGTGAGGACACCGACGCCTAGGTTACGCCCCTGCATTTATTGCTGTGGCGGATCGCTCGCCTACTACTATCTTTTTATTTCATTGTGTTATTTACTCCTTTATTTGGCTTCATGCCCAATTGTATCAAACTCGATTTACTATTAATGCAATGCGAGAGTTGGTTATGTTATCATTTTGTAACTGTACACCGGAAATCTGGATCGTGTATGAGCACAGAGGGTTCGGGATCTTTAGCTCCTGTCCGGCAAAAGTGGTATCGAGCCGTGTCGATCAGAGGTCGTGGCCTTAGAATTGTCTTAAGGACTTATTTTCAAAAACAAAAAAAAACTATTTTGAGTCTATGCAGAGTCATCCTCAACCTTTCTCTTTAAAATGTTTACTAACTCATCTCCCTCTCAAAATTTTAGATGGTCGAAAGACCGGATGCTACTTCTCACGAGCCTTTATCGATATCGGGCCGAGATACTTTGGGAAATGATGCAAGACCGGTTACCGGAAGAGGCCGACTTTTCAAGGATTCAAGTACCAAGTGGGAGAACAACAAGCGTGGAGAGTAGAAGTGCTCATCTACTCCAATTCGCACTGCATACCGTCTTCCACGCCTTTGACGCCCGATCCGGCATGACACCTTTGATGATGGCATGCGAGATGCGGCAAGGGAGGCGATTCGCCACCTTCGCTACACTTACAATCATCGCCTTCATGGCACCGGTTTCATTATTACCCGATGCACATTCCTACCCGACTTGACAAGATTTTCAACTCCGCTAGAGACGAAGATTCCCCGAACCGACACACGGTGGATCTGCTAAGGCTTTGGATTACGCCTACTAAACACCTTGAATGACTTGCTCACCGCCGTAATGCACTACAAGAAGCAAAAGAGAAGTCAAGATCAGAATCATGAGTCAAGCTAGCTACAAGGTCAAGCGAGGCTAGCTCCAGTGAGCCGGATTATACCCCAAGACCATAGTAGTTATCTTCCTGTTAGCTCGACCTTTAGTTGCTAATTATGAGCTACTATCTTATTTGTGGTAGCCATAACCTTTGAATTAAATGACTAAATAAAGGAACTTTTTTTGGAAAATCTGTTCTTTGTCTTGTGTGCTCTTTGTGTTCTTGGGCTATTAGAATTTACCCCTTAGAACTTCCTATCTGCCTATCTCTCCTAAATCTTTGGAGTTCTAGCAGATGGTGACCACCGCACGGCAAGTGGCGAAGGTCCGAGGTCGGGCAATGAAAACGCTGATTACGGGGAGGATCCGTGCAAAGAACCACCACCGCCACCACCAAGGACCAGATTGGCGCCGATGATGGAAAACCGAATCATCGATTAACCTCCTAGCTCGATCCCTCGGCGTGCGCGAATGTGCGAACAACGGCTCGGTTGCACCCCACCTCCGCCACGCAGAGATTGACCATGGCAGATTTTATGCGCATGCGCCCACCGACATTCTCCAAAGAAAGAGTCGATGGATGCCGATGATCGGATTCGTGCTATCGGAAAGAAGTTGGATATTGCATGTTGTACCGACCGTGAGAGAGTCCTGCTTGCCTCTCACCAACTCACCGGTCCCGTGATCCGAATGGTGGGATAACTACAACATCTCCCATGCCGATCGCCGACTATCACTTGAAGGAGTTTGTGCGGGCTTTCCGCCATGCACACATCCTCGCTGGATAATGACCTCAAGAAGAAAGAGTTCCACGCGCTCAAACAAGGCAACCGCACAGTGGGTGAATACCTGCACAAGTTCAACCAGCTTGCTTGCTATGCCCCAGCAGACGTGGCTAGTGATGAAGAAAGGCATGAAAGGTTCATGGATGGTTTGAACGATGAGATCTCAGTCCAGCTGGTCTCCAATGACTACACTGACTTCCAGCAGTTAGTGAATAAAGCTTTTCGCCAGGAGGCCAAACATCTGCAGATGGAGAACCGCAAGCGGAAGATGGCCGCTCAGAAGTTCAACTCTGGAGGGCAACCCAAGCCTCGCTTTGCTCAGCCTCAGCCACCTCAGAGTGGAAGGTTCCAGTCTTCTACACCCAGAGCTCCAAGACGCAAACACATAGCCCAACTCTTCCGGCTTCAAGAATAATGCATCTGCGAGCGGCCAGCAGAAGAACCCAACTTCATCAGCAGCAGGAGTGACATGCTTCCATTGCAACGAGACTGGACACTATGCCAACAAGTGCCCGAAGAAGCAGCAGTCTGCAACACCAATCAGGCCAGCATCAGGAGTACCAGCCACCGGCGGCACCCCAAAGCCGCGGGCGATTCACGAAGGGACGTGTGAATCACGCCACAAAGAGAGGAAGCTCGACAAAGACCAGACGCCGCCCTGGTACGCTTTTGTTAATTCGATACCAAAGATCGCCTGCTTGATTCCTGAGCTTCGATTCTTTGTATCCAATAAGTTTGTGGGCAAAAATGGGTTACCTATTTCTCCATTAAGTAATCCTATGATAATCCATTCCCTGCTCGTAAATGAGAACCGCTCTCTATGCCCGAATCTTACCCTAGAGATATCCGGAGTTTCCTTCATGGCGCATTTGATAGTCTTGCATTCTCAAGGTCCGATGTAATACTTGGAATGGATTGGTGCCAAGAATCAAGGACGGATAGATCGTGCTAATAGGTCTATCACTCTCACCAATGAGGAAGGAGTCACAGCTTGAATTCAAGCCCAAGACTGCATCGAGGAAGTTCCATTCGACTAGCTTGAAGGAGTTAAAGCTTGAAGATATACCAAGGTGCAAGAATTTCCGGATGTTTTTCCCGATGATTTACTCCAAGATGCCACCGGATAGGGACGTAATGTTCTTAATTGACTTAGTCCTGTGGACCGCTCCAATCTCGGCGACCTTATTGAATGCCGCCAATGAATTGGCAAGAGATGAAGAAACAGATTGAAGAGTTGCGAGCAAGGGATATATTCGCCAAGTTCATCACCTTGGGGAGCACTCAGATATTTGTCAAGAAGAAAGACAACAAAGATGAGGATGTGTGTGGATTACAGACGCTCAATGAGGTGACAATCAAGAATAAGTATCCGCTACCTAGGATTGATGATCTGCTCAATCAATTGAAAGGAGCAAGTGTCTTCTCAAAGATTGATTTGAGATCCGTTATCACCAATCAAGATCGCACTGAAGATATTCTCAAGACATTTTCACCACCAGATATGGATATGCGAGTTTACATAATGTCTTTCGGTTTGACGAACGCCTCGCATTTATGAATATGATGAACAAAGTGTTCATGGAATTCTTGGATAAGTTTGTGGTTGTTTTCATCGATGACATCCTCGCCTATTCAAGAGTGAAGAAGAACACGAGGACCACCTCAGATTGATTTTGGGAAAGCTCGTGGAGAACCGACTTTATGCCAAATTCAGAAGTGTGAATTTTGGCTAAGTCAAGTGGCATTCCTTGGACATATTGTGTCCGCAGGAGGAGTTGCGATAGATCCACCAAAGTCGAAGCAAAGAATGGATTGGAAACAACCTAAGTCTGTCTCAGAGGTGAGAAGTTTCCTTGGATTGGTCGGTTATTACCGAGATTCATTGAAGGTTTCTCCAAGATAGCAAGACCAATGACTCAACTTCTAAAGAAGGAAAAGAAATTTGAATGGACAGATGCTTGTGAGGAAAGTTTCCGTGAGTCAAGACAAGATTGGTTTCAAAGACTCAGTATTATCCTACCGACATACACAAGGATTTTGTGATTTTCATGACGCATCTCGCCAAGGACTCCTACTGTATCGATGCAAGAGGACAAAGTTGTCGCTATGCATCTCGACAATTGCGCCACATGAAGGGAATTATCCAACTCACGACACAGGTTAGCAATGATTGTACATGCCTTGAAGATCTGGCGACATTACCTCATCCAGAATCGCTATGAGGTTTTCACGATCATAAGAGTCTCAAGTACATCTTTACCCACCGACCTTAACCTCCGCCGAGAAGATGGCTGGAATTAATAAAGGATTATGACCTTGGAATACATTATCACCCGCAAAGCAAATGTGGTTGCAGATGCCCCGAGCGAAAAAGGCGATCGCAATACCATCTTAGTTCGTAAGAATCACCAGAGTTGTACGAAGAATTGAAGCATCCGAACTTGGAGATTGTTGATCAAGGTTGTGTGAACGCGCTGGAAGTTCAATCGACACTTCGAGTCGATCGAGAGAAGCGTATAGAAGATGAAGACATCAAGGAGATCAAGAAGAATATGAGAAGAGGCAAAGCCCGTGATTCGCCAAGATGAGCAAGGAACAAGGTGGTTCGAAACCGATGATCGTGTACCGGATCAATAGGATTTAAAGCAATCGATTCTCGAGGAAGCTCATGAGTCGCCTTATTCCATTCATCCCGGCAGCACCAAGATGTACCAGATTTAAAGGAAAGATATTGGTGGGTCAAGATGAAGCGAGAAATTGCCGAGTTCAGAGTCTGCTAGACGCTTTGTCGAAGTCAAGGCAGAGCATCAAAGACTGGCTGGTCTGCTACAACCATTGCCAATCCTCGAGTGGAAGTGGGAAGAAGTTGGTATGGACTTCATTACCGACTACCTAGGACCCAATCAGATATGACTCTATCTCGGGTGATAATTGACCTGCTGACGGCAAGGTAGCTCACTTCATTCCGGCCAAGACCACCTACAGATGCAAAGAAGTTAGCAGAGTTATATATGGCTAAGATCGCTTGTCTACACGGAGTACCTGTGAAGATCGTGGTCCGGCAGAGGATCACGCTTACGCCAAGATTTTGGCAGAGTCTGCACGAAGCTTTGGGAACCAGACTCAATTTCAAGATCGCATATCATCCGCAGACGGATGGATGTATGAATGAGTCAACCAGATTCTTGAAGACATGCTTCGAGCTCGCGCCTTTAGAGTACGGACAAAGTTGGGACAAGAATCGCCCTATGCGGAATTTTCAGACAACAATAGCTACCAAGCCGCCTTCAGATGTCCCCATTTGAGGCTTTGTATGGTAGAAAGTGCGTAACTCCGCTTCTTTGGGATGAAGTAGGAGAGCATCGCTTTGGACCGAGTTGATCAAAGAAGCCAAAGCAAGGTCAAAACAATAAGAGAACATTTGAAAGTAGCTCAAACTCGATGTAAGAGTTATGCCGATAATCGCTTACGGCGAGTTGGCCTTTACTGTATGAGATTTCGTCTATCTCAGAGTTACTCCACTCCGAGGAGTTAGAAGGTTCCAACCAAAGGAAAACTCGCACAGATTTAGGGACCTTACAAGATTCTAGCAAGAAGAGGCGGTTGCATATCACCGAGCTACCGGCGTCTTTTATCCGCCACACAATGTCTTCCATGTCTCATGCCTAAAGAAGTGCCTTCGAGTGCCTGAAGATCAGACCCTTCTGGAAAGCATTGATCTTCAAGAAGACCTCACATATGTGGAGCAACCAATTAAGATTCTGGACGTCGCAGAGCGTGTCACCCGGAGCAAGATCATCCGTTCATACAAAGTCCAGTGGAGTCACCACCCGGAAAGTGAAGCTACTTGGGAGCGAGAAGAAGACCTGAAAGCAGAGTATCCCCACCTCCTGTTTGCCAAGTCTCAATCTCGGTCGAGATTCCTTAAGGGGGTAGGTTTGTAACAGCCCAAAATTTCAAATTTGGTTAAAGTTTAAAACTTATTTGAATTTGGTGAATTTTCTGAATTTTTAAAAGCTTTTCTTTAAATTGTTCAAGGCTAAAACAATTTTAAATTCAAAATCTATTATCAACTTTAGACAGAATCATTTTATTTAAGTTTAGAACAATGCTAGGGTTTATGTGAATTTTTCTAGGATTTTTGGAATTTAATTACTATATTCTAAAGCTTATTTTAATTAATCACCTTATTTAAATTAGGAAAACAATTTAAAATCCTATAATACCTTTTTGGGCTGAAATCAGACTTTGCAAGCGATCCCAAATTTCATCTCCTCGCTGCCCACCATGGCCCGCCAGGCCACCCGCCCGCTCTCACCTCTCTCCACCATCGGATGCCCATCCGACGGCCCGCATCGCTCCACGCCACCCCCTCTTCTCCGCACCATCGAAACAAGATCCAACGGCCCCATCATCGTCTTCGCCGCGTTTTCTCCGCACCAGCCACCGCGACTCCAACCGCCATTGACGCTGGGCGTGAAGCTCGCAATGCCTCCCCAACCACCCCGCCTTCTCCGCGAGGTCGCGACGACTCGCACCAACCTCCGCCACGCTCCCATCTCCTCTCCCGTCTCCGCGGCGGTTCGCCCACGAGCCGAATCACGCCCACGACCTCCACGCCACCACGCCGCCTCGGTCCACCCCTGCCCTATAAAAGGCACCCCGGGTAGCCCTCCTCTCACCGCCTCCCGACGCCACCACTCACCTCTCTCTCGCTGGCTCGCCGGAATTGGGAATTCTCGCCGTGGTCCGGCTTGAAGTTTCGATTCGCCACGGAGCCGCCCGCCACCGCCGACCACACCATCGTCTTCTCCGCTCGGCTGCGAACCCAGAGCACACCTCTCGCCGAGCGCCACCGGAACGCCTCGTCGCCGCCGAGCCCATCTGCGCCGCCGCTCTTCACCTCGTCGCCGGCTATCACCGCCACCTCAGTGACCAATCTGTGCATTGTGATCCTCGTAATCCTCTTCCTCCTCGTGCCTCGCCGAGCTCCAACTCGCCGATGCTCACGGTTCATAGGGTCCCGTCGCCACCTCGTCTCAAGACCGACGTGGCCATGCCACGCAGCGCCACCTCGAGCCGAGGACCAACGTGGCGGCCTACGTGGCAGCCCACATCACACACACGCCGCCACCCACCCGTGAGCCAAGCCCGTGGACCAAGTCCATATGGACCTAGTCATCGACACAAGGGCCCCACGCCATGTAATTATTTTTAAATCAGAGGATTCCGTCTTGTTGACGCCGCCTTTGCGCATTAATAGATTTTCCTTTAGAAAAATAATTCGGGAAATTGTTTAAAAAAGCGATTTAGGATTTAAATTGTAAAATTCATAACTTATTCATCCTAGCTCCAAATTAGATGATTCAAATTGCTAAATTCTTAGAACATTATTATCTAACTAAATAAAATATAATTATTCAATTTGGAGTTCATTTTAGTTCTGTTTTAGAATTTAGAAATTCATTTAAAATCCAAATTTAGATTTAAATTTGTAAAATTCATATCATCTCGATTTCCACTCCAAATTTATTGAATTAAATTTCTAAAATTTTGTAAAAGATTATCTAGCTTAATAAATTAAAATTTGTTTATTTGGAATTAGTTTAAATTGTCTCTTTTAAGTTAAAACTATTTAAATTGCAAATTTAGAATTTAAACTTGTAAAATTCATATCTTTTATTTCCTAATTCCAAATTTAGTGTTTCAGACTTATAAAGTCTTCTAAAATTATTATTCAGCCAAATAAAATATAATTATTTTATTTGGAGTTAGTTTAAACTATTGTCTTGTTTTTATTGGAATTTCAATTGATTGTTGTATTTTCACGCTTAGATTACTTATTTATTCCGGAATTTGATTCTTCCAAGCTTTAGAATTTCAAGACTTCAGCGAAGGCAAGTTACACTTTGACCATGTTGCACCTACTATGTTAAAGTTATTTAATTCCGTTTTAAAATTATTATTGCATGCATATTTTTAGTCAATTATTTTAATACCTGCTTAAATGCTTAGTTATTCCATTTGCTATTGTATAGCCAACCTTGAATATTGAAATGTCATTCCTTTGTCACCATAGATAAATTGTTTGGAAATGCTCAAAGAAATGTTTAGACCATGATTTTGAATTTGGGAGGATTTAGCCAAATCATTACAACTTGTTTAAAATCAAATCTATGGTATTGTTTTACCATAGAGAGTTTGTAAAGGTGGTTTACACTAAAATAAAACTAAAATGGTTTGGACTTGGGCTAAACGGATGAATGGTGAGTGCAGTTTATGCACGGTTTAATCTGTTAGGATTAACACCTGTGGTTTGATTTTGAACGACGCCAAGTCGATTAAGGACCGGTCTTCGAGCCATCTTGCTATGCCCTATCAGACCACCACACGCCTTGTCCGGCAAGACTTGGCTTAATAATTTGGGATACCTCGAGATATTCGTGCCGTTTTGTATGAGTGGGTGTTGGTTAGACAGTAGTCCCACCTGGCGCAAGAGGGGGCTCCCGGAGGATGGATAGTCCAATGGAAGCGAAACCTTAGCGGGCATGAGTTCTTTGGGGTAGATCATTGTAACGGCCTCGTGATAATTGCTTTGTCACACGCCTTAGGAAGCGTGGATTGGCCGACACAAGGAGCAAATTATCTCGTGTGGGTAAAGCTGTACAAACTCTGCAGAGTAGAAAACTATTCGAATAGCCGCGTCCGCGGTCATGGACATGCTAGCAAAGCCACTTTGAGTTAGACTTGTTTTTGGTTTTAAAATGAATTCCACAGATGTTTTCAGGATGGTTAGTCCTGTGGGGGAAATTGGGCGGTTAGCCATTGTGATTGGAGGATATCCATCACCTTTGTTGGAGGTTATCCACATCATACAATTGTCATTAAATTTATGATTTTAAATACTGTATAAAAATGGCCTTGCAATCTATTATGATTATTTAAATTAAAACTGTTGCTTTACGCAAAATAACCCTGCCAATGTCCTTTGTTTACCTTATGCATGCATTACAATTCCATATTGGGTGTAACTTACGAGCACTCAGTAGTTGTGCTCATGCTTGCTTATGCAACCAAATTTCAGGAGAAGATCGCTATCGACGGTGAGGACACCGACGCTTAGGTTACGCCCGCATTTATTGCTGTGGCGGATCGCTTCGCCTACTACTATCTTTTTTATTTCATTGTGTTATTTACTCCTTTATTTGGCTTCATGCCCAATTGTATCAAACTCGATTTACCATTAATGCAATGCGAGACTTGGTTATGTTATCATTTTTGTAATCGGTACACCGGAAATCCCGGATCGTGTATGAACACAGAGGGTTCGGATCTTTCGCCCTCGGTCCGACACCATGCTTAGACCTGAAATATTTTGATTTGGGAATTTCAGCCAAAAATCAAATGTTGTTTAAATTGTATCAATGGCATTGGTGTGTCATGGGAGTTTACAAATGCTTTGAAAAATGAAATAAAATTAAATGATGGTTTGGACTTAGGCAAAATGGATGGTTGGTGGGTGCAAGTTTACGACGGGCTTAATCTGGTAGGATTAAGACCCGTGGTTTTTGAAGTTACCCAACCCGCTTAAGGACCGGTCTTCGAGCGCATTTTGCTATGGCTCACCGTACCACCACAAGTCTGGTATGGGACAGACTTAGCTAATTAATTTGTAGAATTCCATCATGGTCGTGCCATGTTGATGTGGTGGGTGTCAGAATGACCTACTTTTACGTATTCCCACATGGCGCAAGAGGGGGCTTGAATCCGGCGGGGAGTTAACCCAATGGAAGCCAAACCTTAGCGAGGCGGAACCACGGTGGGATGATGCTTTGTAAAGGCCTCGCCACGTGCTCTAGACTACTTACCTAAAGTAGTGAGCAGTGGTATCGACGGATGCCAAACAAACTTGAGAAGTCGTGTCTTGTGGGTAAAGCTGTACAACCTCTACAAAGTGTTAAAGAACTATTCGAATAGCCGTGTCCACGGTCATGGACATGCTTAGCAAAGCCACTCAAAGTTAGACTTTGGTTTTGATTTCAAAATGATTTTGTAAAATAGTTTTGACATAGATGGGTGTCCATGAGAAAGGTTATGGGTTGAAGCCCCGGGTTGGTGCCCATGTTTATGTTGGTGTTAGGTTGGTGCCTACACTAGCTTTATTAATTCAGATAAAACTCAATTTTAGTTATTGAAAAATTAGATCTTTTGAACTTAGTATTGTATTTAAATTGTCAAATATTTTTTTGCACAAATAACCCTATAACCCATCATTTGTTACATCCATACATGCATTAAATCTGTGATTGGGTGTAACTTGCGAGCATGGAAGTTGTGCTCATCCTTGCTTTATGCAAATAAATTACAGAGGAGAAGGACTTTGCTATCGGCGTGGATCTCGACAACTAGGTCGCTACCTCATCGATTGCTCGTGGCGCATCACCGACTCCACTACTTCTTCGTCTTCCACTGTGTTTGTTTACTGTTGGCTTGTAAGCCTCTTTTGTAATAAACTCTGTTGATTATTAATATAATTGTGCAATTTATGGATGTTACCATATTTGTTTACTGTGTGAACTAGCTACTGATCATGGAACTAGTTCAGAAATACACAGAGAATTTGGGATGTTAATTCCGGGTTCGACTGAAGTGGTATCAGAGCTATATCGACTGTAGGTCGTGACCTAGTTAGAATGGCCGTTAGTTGAAAAACTTCAAAACTTATTTTATAACAAAAAAAATAAATTGTTCTTTCCTCATCTTGGTCATCTATCTATCTTTAGCTTCCTTATAGCAATTCTTCTCACCTAATTCTCTCTTCACCATGTTATAATGTTAAATGGATCCTCTTTCCTTGAAAGAATTCTATAGATGGTCAACACGATTATAAACCCATGCTCAAGATCACAAGGCATGAAGTTGTCAAGAGAGCATCGTCATCATCGAAGAATGCGAATCAAAGATCGTGATGTTAGCCAAGCCATATAGTCTAAGTTTGCCAAGACTCATTCTGTGAATTGAGTCATTTCACCAGATTAAGAGCCTCAATCGATAGAACGTTGTATAAAGCTATTAAAGTTTTTCTGGAAAGCCTTTGAGTTGGTTCTTTCATTTGGGAATGTTGTTTTGTTCTATCCCCTTAGTTCTTCTTCTTTGTCTCTTCCCTAGCCTTTGTCTCATTCCCTAAACCTCTAGAATAACCAACAGATGGTGAACACTCGTCACTCGGGAAGTGGAACCAACACCAACAATGATGGAAGTGCCCCAATCAATGGATCAGAATGGCAGCAGATGATGACCAATCAAAATTGTCCGATCGAATTGCTCTCTCAGTCCATCAACAGCAATCAAACCCGACAAGCTGCAACTTTCCAAGCCCCAACTCAACCACCCCAGAGGACCAGCATGTCAGAATTTATGAGGATGCGTCCACCAACTTTCTCGAGCAGCACAGAGCCCATGGATGCAGATGATTGGCTCTGGGAAATTGGTAAGAAGTTGGATATTGCTCAGTGCATCGACCATGAAAGGGTGTTGTTTGCTTTGCACCAGCTCATGGGGCCAGCTTCTGAATGGTGGGACAACTTCAGTATCTCACATGCTATTGCTGAAGCCATCACTTGGAATGAATTTGTGCAAGCTCTCCGCCATGCACATATTCCTTCTGGCATGATGACCCTCAAGAAGAAGGAGTTTCGCTCACTACGCCAAGGCAACCTCTTAGTGAATGAGTACCTCCACAAGTTAAATCAACTAGCACACTATGTACCAGAAGATGTTGCAAAAGATGAAGACAAGCAAGAAAGATTCCTCAAGGACTCAATGATGATCTGTCTGTACAGCTGATTTCCCAAGATTATTATGATTTCCAGTAGCTAATTAACAAGGCGATTCGTCAAGAAGGCAAGCACCAAGAGATGGAGAACCGCAAGAGAAGAATGGCTGCACAGAAGTTCAACTCTAGAGGTTTTCCTAAAGCTAGAGGGACTTCATCACATCAAATCAGATTGCAGCCAGCAACTTCAACCGAAACACCTGTAATAAACAACCCAGATAGCTTGGAGGCTTCCAAAACTCCTGAGGATGGCCGGCCACTGAAGGATTCATCCTATGTTGCAGGCATCACGTGCATCAACTGCAATGAGGTTGGACATTTTGCCAGTAAATGTCCAAAGAAGTAGCAGGCAGCGAATCCATCCAACTCCGAAGTTTCAAAAGTCAACACCATGCAAGCAAACAGGAAGCCATAGAATTCTGGAAAAAGGTGTCTGTACAACATCATAGCTCAGGCCCCGTCCGACGAGGAGCAGAATGCAGATGATGACAATTCCAGTTGAAGATCTTGTATTCCCAACTTTCTTTCTAGCCACTCTGAATCTCAGGGACGAGATTCCTTTTAAGGGGGGTAGTTTGTAACATCTCAAAGAGTTGTTACCAAAATAATAATTAAATAAAGTTATTATTTTATTGAATTTTCAGAAATTTGAAAGAGTTTTATCGCTTCTCTTGAATTTCTTGAGTTTTAAAAAGTAAAAAATAAAATTTATTGAAGTTTTTGAAGTTTTATTTGGTTTAAATTGAAAAATAAAAATTTAATTGATTTCTAGAATTTTCTAGAATTTTCAAAAGCTTTTTCCTAATTATTTCAAAGCCAAAATAAATTTATGTACGTAAACTATTACCAATTTTATATTGGAATTATTTTATTTAAGTCCAAAATAACTCTAGGAATTTTTATGAATTTTTCTAGAATTTTTGGATTTTATTTGCTATTTTCTAAAGCCTATTTGAATTAGCAGATTTAAACCAATTGCTAAATCTTTTAAAATCGCCAAAACAGTCGTTGGGCCCAAACTCCCTCGACCCAACTCCTTTCTCACGCACACACGCCCACTACATCGCCGCCTCCTCCCATCTTACCTTCAACCATTCTCAGCTGTTGGATCAAGGACGGACGGTTCGATCTGGTTGGTGTGTTTGGATAGTCTGAACATTCCAACCATTGTAGACCGTCCGATCTAAGATCTAACGGCCAACGCTCGCCCGCGTGTTTCCAACCCCAATCCATTTCAGCTGATGGATCAATTTTGAACGGCCCGATTTTGCTGGCACTTTCGGACGGTCCGAACGACCCACTCGCTATGGACCGTTCGATCTGAATCTAAGGGCCGACATGCTCGCCCGTTTCTTTCTTTCGTTCCTTTCACTTCTAGGTGGGCCCGCGCCCCTTTCTTCTCCCTTTGCTTCTTCCCCGCACGGTCAAGCCTTCAAGCCCGCCATTGTTGCGCACGCGAAGCCTCGCAACAGCCGCCCCCAACCACCTCCCCGCTTCTTGCGCGCACATGCGCATGACCCGCGCCCACCTCCGTCCCGACCCCGACCTTCTCCCCTTTCTCCGTGGTGGTTCACACGAAATCGCAACCACCGCCGCCACGATCTCCACGTCTCCTCGCCGCCCCGGTGCCCCTCAGCCCTTATAAAAGGGAGCACGAGGTAACCCTTTCCTCATTCAATCCAACGCCGCCACTCATTTCCCCCTCTCCTCGTAACCTCGCCGGAATTTGAGTTTTGTCATCGCCAGTCGCGAGCTTCTCTTTTGGCAATTGCGCCACTGTGAAGCCTTCCTCAGCCACCCCGACCTCACCGTTGGCTTCACCATGCTACGAGCTACCCGGTACGCGCCTCCTCGACGCTAGAGCCTCGCCGTAACGCCGTGTCGCCTTCGACCCGATCCTTGCTGCCGCTTTTCACCTTGCCGCCGGCCACCGCCGCATCTTCAGGTGACCAAAACGTGTGCCCTCAACTCCCCGCAATCTCCTCTATCGACTCATGTCCTTGCCATCGGCAGCCGTGCCGACGTTCGTGAGATCATAGGTTCCTGTGCACCACCACCCGCTGGCGTGACATGGCACTGCCACATCATTGCCACGCACACGCCACCTCTGCCCTAGTGCCCACGTGTCAAGGTTTTTCCTGATTTTATTTAACAAAAATAAATCCAATAATTCGGAAAAAACCCTAATTCATCATTTCATGTGATTTTAAAACCTCCAAAGCACATATCTTTTGCATCCGAACTCCGTTTTTATCGATTCAAATTTCTAAATTTATATAAATTCAAGATCTCGCTAACTAAACTAAAATTATTTAATTTGGAGTTCATTTGAATCTTTATTTGAATTTTGTTTGAATTTGGCTTATTTCACAGATAGATTTAACGACTTGACCCAATCGGATTTCGACGCCGTTTGAGAACAAAGATTAATCAAGCATGGCAAGTTATACCTTTGATCATATTTGATCCCATTATTTAAATTCTATTTTAAATTATTGCATGCTTATTTATACTCAAGTTAATTTAAATTCCTGTTTTAACATTATAGTTATTCCTAAATCATTTGTACTATAATTTTGACATTGAAATAAACCTACCTTGACACCTTAGATGAAAATATAGTTTATGCAGTAGTATGAACTAGAATATTTTGTCAAATTATGCTTAGCCATGCTTAGACCTGAAATATTTGATTTGGGAATTTCAGCCAAAAATCAAATGTTGTTTAAATTGTATCCATGGTATTGGTGTGTCATGGGAGTTTACAAATACTTTGAAAAATGAAATAAAATTAAATGATGGTTTTGACTTGGGCAAAAATGGATGGTTGGTGGTTGCAGGTTTATGCACGGGCTTAATCTGGGTAGGATTAAGACCCAGGGTTTTGTGAAAGTTGCCCAAGTTAGTTAAGGACCGGTCTTCAAGCACATTTTTCTACGGCTCACCGTACCACCACAAGTCTGGTATGGAACAGACTTGGCTAATTAATTTGCAGAATTCAATCGTGGTTGTGCCATGTTGATGTGTGGGTGTCAGAATGACCTACTTTTACGTATTCTCGCATGGCGCAAGAAGGGGGCTTGAATCCGACGGGTGGTTAACCCAATGGAAGCGAAACCTTAGCGAGGCAGGACCACGATGGGATGATGCTTTGTAAAGGCCTCGTCAGGTGCTCTAGACTGCTTACCTAAGGTAGTGAGCAGTGCTATCGACGGATGCCAAATAAACTAGAGAAGTCATGTCTTGTGAGTAAAACTGTACAACCTCTACAGAGTGTTAAAGAACTATTCGAATAGCCGTGTCCATGGTCATGGACATGCTTAGCAACGCCACTCAAAGTTAGACTTTGGTTTTGATTTCAAAATGATTTTGTAAAATAGTTTTGACATGGATGGGTGGCCATGAGAAAAGTTATGGGTTGAAGCCCTGGGTTGGTGCCCGTGTTTATGTTGGTGCCTACACTAGCTTTATTAATTTAGATAAAACTCAATTTTAGTTATTGAAAAATTAGAGCTTTTGAACTTAGTATTGTATTTAAATTGTCAAATATTACTTTTGCAGAAATAACCCTATAAGCCATCCTTTGTTACATCCATACATGCATTAAATCTGTTATTGGGTGTAACTTGCGAGCACAGAAGTTGTGCTCATCCTTCCTTTATGCAAATAAATTACAGAGGAGAAGGACTTTGCTACCGGTGTGGATCTTGATGACTAGGCCGCTACCCCAGTCGATTGCCTATGGCAGATCAGCTGGACTCCACTACTTCTTCGTCTTCCGCTGTGCTTGTTTACTGTTGGCTTGTAAGCCTCTATTGTAATAAACTCTGTTGATTATTAATATAATTGTACGATTTATGGATGTTACCATATCTGTTTACTGTGTGAACTAGCTACCGATCATGGAACTTGTTCAAAAATAACTCTATATTGTGTATGTCCTTTGTGTTGTAATTTGAAGACTTGGTATTGTAATGACTTGTGTATGGAATGGATACTATGTTTTGTGATGGAGTATGTTTACTGCTCTTGGGAGGTACATACTACTCCGAGGCGTGGTATATTTGGTTTGTGATGCTAGAGTCAAGTGGATGGCTAAGCATTACAAGCTAAATACCCCGGGTTCTCACAAAAGTTGGTATCAGAGCCATACTGACCGTAGAAACCCCTAGCTTGGTCATCTTTAGGATGTTTTGAAAAACTTAGTTTCAAAATATCAAATGGTTTATGAAAACTTAAGTTAGTCCTCATATTTTACTCCTTACCTATCTTAGATTGCTCATCTTACCTTGTTCTTGTTTGAGCTTTGAAAAGTTGTTTCCTCTCATCTTCTTTCAAAAGATAGTTGAGTATCGTTTAAATTCGATTTTGGGAATCAATGAGAGTTGTAAATATGAAGTGTTGGATGTCCTTTGGTGAAGATTAGAAGCATTTGGAGTTGGAAAACTCAGCTCGGAGTGCGATTACAAAATCTGGACACACTACACCATGGCACAATATTAAGGGCAATGCAACTGCTGAAAAAGCGGCTTTTCCTGAATTTATCTCGCCGAATGTGTATTCCTGGCAGCTATTGCTACTTTCGATCAGAAGTGCTGCCGAAAGACATTTCCGGCAGATATGTGTATTCCTGCAGCTAAAGTGCCCTAGATAAGTTGGTTTTCCCGCAGCTAGAGTTTCCCGGTAGTTAGATTTTTCCCTGCGAGCTGGAGTTTTCGGCGATTATATGTATTGCCTGCAGCTAACATGCCCTTGATTGTATATTTTGCTTGCAGCTAACATGCCCTCGATTGTATGTTTTGCGGCGAGCTAACATGCCCTCGATTGTATGTTTTGCCTAGCTAGCATGCCCTAGATAAGTTTGTTTTGCCGGCGATTAATCGCCCTAGATTGTGTATTGTCCCCTTGAATAGACACCTATATACATATAAAATACCAATATAATTTAATTACGCCCAAGATATTTTCTCAATAGTTTGCACCATTCAACCGAATTTAGAAAACATACAATTTTCTCGATCTTACCACTTAGAAAATATCACATCAACAATCAAATACAAACACAACACAAAGATGAAATTCAGATGACGCAAAATACATAAACCGAAATATGATAATTTCGATAAGCATAATAGTACATGTGCAAGACACCATACAAATACAATTTCGAATCCTCGAGCATTCTAATATAGCCACGATCTCCTTAGCATATAGAAAATATCCATACAAAAAGTCGAGAATACTAGTCTATCATTGGCACATGTAAATTCTCGAGCCCTTCTATCATAATACTAGTCTATCCTTGGTATTTACAAAACATATACGCAAAAGAAGTCGACAATGAAATCATCATACTATCACCATTTGCAAAATAAGGACGATCACTTTATCATCAAATAATAACTTCAACAAATTTTTATGTTTTGTACCGAAAAGAAATTCGAGAAGTCAATAACCACAAACCATATATCTCTTGTTGTATGAGTTTTTCGTTATTTTATTGCCAAAAAATAGCATTGCATTTCCTACAATGGACCGCAAAGGAATGTCAACGATTATTGAAGGGCGTAATGATTATGTTAAAAAAGGTTAAACCTCTATTTGTGAGAGATGTTCAATTCATAGTTTGGAGAACACCATGAATGTAATCTCAAACTTATATATCGCCCTCAGTAACACACGCCCGAGAACACCCACAAGACAATAACTCTTTCGGACACCATTTGGTTACCCGACTAAACCATTCCACTAACATTACATGTGTTCGTGGTTCGTAACAAACAGACAATAATGTAAACTGAATGATTCAATGCCGCATTGGCGCCCATTTCAAGCAAACATGCGTTATCGCATGCAAATATTAGATTATAGGATAAGATGCAACAATATCGCTTTACGACATTGTTAGTATCTGCTTTTTTTTGGCACATGTTAGACAATTAATTTGAATAGCAAAGATCATTGCGCATCGATGGCAATCGATCGAAAGACGATAAAGAGAACAAAATAGAAAGGAAAACTTGCAAACTACTAAGAGATAAAATAAAAAAAAGAATCGCCGAGGGCTTAATGCGGAATCACTTGAAAGTATTACTCAACCTCCTAACTGTCGATGTGACTACATAGAAAAACACCATTATGCAATCATGGGGTTGATTTGTGATGCTCAAACATTAGAGTAAATGGCTATTATATTCGACGGAGGAGCGAATAGTTAACAAGTTCAAGCACAAGTCAGTAAATGTATAATCGACATTATATACATGTAGGAAGTTGTAATACTAGTCAGAAAAGAAGCAAAGATGCAATGAGAGATCTTTTCAACATGCATAAAGACACTAGTTATCAAAGTTCACTTACATATACTAAATCCAAGAATATATCATTCTGATCAAACAATGGATGTATCATCCGATCCTAGTATTCTAAGTTCATTCATCTCATCTTAATCCTAACTACTATAGTTACACTGCGCGATCAATGGAACCACAAACCATATATCTCTTGGTTTGGTTTTACCGGTTTAACTAAACAATTGCTTCCCAAAGACATAAACAATGTAAAAACACGTGTTGTTCTCGGTTCACATGTGTGCAGTCTGACTACAAATGAATGTGTGCAAGGTCAGAGAAACATGTCATACATTGTTACAAGGAGGAAGCACCTACCACAAAGTCATCATTGAAATATGCTAATAAATAATTAGTACCACAATGTTGACTACCTTGCATGATCATTTATATAGCAACTTATGCTAACCCAATAACTACATGCATGCACTCATATGGAAGATCTCGGTGATGATACCTTTGTCATTAAAATATGCGACTTTGAGACCTAACTAGATAATTTGAATTAAATAAACCAAAGTTCAATAACTAGCAAAAGCTCATGGAACCAAAGACATACTAACACACAAATGACCACACAACTAAAATGAGAACTTAAACTCGCTTAACAAATTGGCTCTCGGTCTCATGCAAGTTCCAATTGCTAATTCCTAGCACCTCTGTTGATGGATTCCGCCATTTCATTTCCAAGATGAACAAAGAATCGTGTGAAAGGTCATATGGTCAGTATTGTTTCCACTCAATTCTAGTCATATTACAAGTAAAGGCCAGGCTACATGAAAATATTTGAACTAGAGAAGTCTCATATGATGATTTATAAATGAAAATGGACGCATATATTGTTTTGGGGCAACTATGGAAGAGTTCCAATTGCTAATGGTCCACAAAAAAAGGCTCTTTGAAACATCTAAATATCTAGTTTAAAAGCAAGATAGGAGAGAACCCATTTTCTTGTCCCGCTAATCGATCATGCGATTAGCAACAAACTCAACAAATTAGACATCATGTTAAAACATGGCAGAGAATATATCTTACAAAGTCCAATATTTAAACACTAGCACTATTTCATTAAAATACAATACTGTAAAGAGTTCATCACACATAATATAACCATAGTAAAATGTATTTAAGTTGCAAAGACAAAAAGAAAAGTTAAACTCACTTAAACTACATAGAACTTTCACTTTTAATCAACAAAATGCAATTTTACATAAGTATGGGAAACAAAACTTATTACACATGCATAAAATAGTAACTAGCAAATCGAGTCTAAATTAAGTATGGGCAGAGACCTATCAATCCGATAGAAACCTGAACAAAGAAGAATGATCACAACTTCCTCTAGACTTAGTCGCTCTTGAGGTTCCTACCAAAATGCATAAGAGACAGAGTTATCTCCCGCGTTTTCGAGCTCTATTTTTTCAATTCCTATAATTGAGGCTCACTAAAATGCAAAATCTAAAAATGTGCAATCAACAGCTATTTACATTAGATTTTAAGGATCGACAATGAATGACCAAGCACATGTTGGTTAGACTTAAACATGACCTCCAACTTTGAGCCACCAATGTTACTCACATTATAAATATGCCCAAGAACAAGAACATCATTATCTCGAGTATGGAGCAATAAGGATATCGATTCCTATCCAAATAGCGAAGAAACAAGATTATCGCAATATTGGTCACCGTTACAATGAGATACTTTCGATGCTTTGTGCATGCCCCGTAAAATCGAACAACATTTTCATGATCAACACTCGGACACGATCTAACCGTGTTAGAATTATCTCGAATAAAATGATTCAATGTCTTGTTTCGTATGCGAATGATTCAATATGAAAGCTTACCTTAGAATCATTATTTCTTACAAAAACTCCACGCTTGAAGAATCATTAACATGCTCAGTTCTTAGGAACTTCATTGCAACATCCACGCCAAGATAAGTTCTCGATATCTGCAGAAGACAACACAAACGAGACCTCTTGGTTAATGAACTCTCCCGAGTAATTCCTAGAACATTAAAAATATAGGTCAATGCACCCAAGAAGATGTCTCCACAAGTCACAATACAAATAGTTTCTTAACTATGTTTATTGACAAGTGTACCCTCATGAAGCCATTTCCTTGTTCAAAGATGCAAGAAAAGGGCATGCAATCCACACTAGCAATTGAGTGGTAGCCGCCGCTCTAAATAATTAACTTCATGTTTTCCTAGTATTCCTAACTAAGTGTTATAAAGTTCTTACAAGTCTCCGGAAGATCCAGATGCAAGTCTCATAAAAGGGTATTCAATTTGTAACAAGAAGTGTAGATATATAGATATCAAAATACTCTTTGAAATATGAACTATTTAAAGCAATTCAAAGTGTGAATACCAACAATGCTAATCATTGGTGGATTGCCAGAGGCGGACTTATACATGTCAAAATTTGAAAAGAATCATGTAAACAGATAATCATTGGTTCGCCACCATAGAGAAACCTCAATATTGGTTCACTCACCAAAGCATGTTTAGAAACAAGGAGCACTATACATGTCAAAATTTGAAAAGAATCATGTAAACAGATAAGCATTGGTTCGCTCAACCATAGAGAAACCTCAATCTTGGTTCACTCACCAAAGCATGTTTAGAAACAAGGAGCACTATACATGTCAAAATTTGAAAAGAATCATGTAAACAGATAAGCATTGGTTTGTTCAAACCATAGAGAAACCTGAATATTGGTTCACTCACCAAAGCATGTTTAGAAATGAGGAGCATTATGTGTTTGAGCCACTTGACAAATATGGTATTTTCATGGTTAGTGAGCACTAGGCACTACAAATGCCAACTAAAGCATGATTCCAAACTACTTAACATTAGATGTTTGGGGCATTTCATTAAGGTTTGTCATAGTTAGTAGGATTATATGCTCATGCACTGAATACAATTTGGAAAAAAATAATAATAAATAGGCAAACAAAATTAAAAGTACCAAGCGAGATTCTGAGGGAGCTTAATCTGACTATAACAACCAGTGTTATCTTGCAAAATACTAAATCTGACTATAACAACCAAAGGTTATCTTGCAAAAATACTAAAGATTGTGTTCCCTGAAGAGAAAGTGCTAGACAATGCTGGAGCCGAGATATTTTTCTTCTAACTATATTAGCTTACACAGATAACAAACTCGATGGGAGTAGGAGCAATGAAGCTTATTCTTTTTCTCGCTTACAGTCTTCTAAAACAAGTGACCACGTAAAAGAGGAACCAAAATTTGAAGCGCCTCATAGACAATGTGGGGAGGGAATGTCTTTGTTGGGATAGTCCCCCAACAAACATTGCAAATCCTTATAAGTGCATGCACCAAACAAAAATAAACGAACACCTACACAAATGACACATCAAAACCAAATGCCCGCTTAACAACATGCACCAAATATATAGTAGAACATTTTTCTCTACAAAAATATGAGTCCATAATTCCCATAAAATAGCAAATGTATATTCACAAGATAAAGTTAGGCATCGAAAAACAATGACAATACTTGCAAACAATTGATGTAAGCATAGAGATAATCAGATAATGTTTACTATACATCCGCAAGCCCACCATCCAATGTGACAAGCATCAACTGCTTGACTTGTTGGGCTACACATCACACCCTCATTCACCTTTAACAAAAAGGAAAGGGAACACTTTATCTTAGAAGAAAGAACAATACATAGAACATTAGATCTTGCTGCAAGAGCGAAGGTGTTTTGAGGGTTTGTTGCCTTGATTGTAACATAATATGAGTTAAGAAAATGTAGCATAGCCAAGTTCTACATTCCATAGATCATAGAACCGTAGCATCTGAAAAAAATTGTGAAGAAATAATACAGCTTGAGATCTTACTTTTAGGCCACCACCTAACATCGATCCTCCCAACATTGCCCACCGCCTTTCGAGGTAATCGCTTTTTGTTCGCTTCAACCTTCTTGTCTTTCTCACTATTCAATCATCTAAATTTTGGGTATGTAAAATAGTCCTGAAGTCAACTAGTTAAAAGGCACATCACTACCACTAAAAGAAAGTAGCATATAATGTTTTTTAGTACATGAACCGCACCATCCAAAGGCTTGGTTAGCATTTTGCCATTTTCAATCTGTTGTGATTCCATGACATGCCTAAGCTTCATGCATTTACTTGACACAACTAGGCTAACTACAATAGATTATTTACCTCTTTGAGTCTCATCATAGAAATTGTTAAAGATATCATTTTGCACTAGCGCAGAAGATGGGTTGTGATCTCATCCTTCCTAGCATTGTCCTTGTCCTCATAGATTTCCACCTAAATAAGACATAAGTCACATTAGCACAAATCAACGCCCATAGAAAACTACCAACCCCCAATCTGCATATTGTTCACCCGTAAAACAAAAAATGGGGAAATAGCAAGATGGAAAATAAAACCATGTAAAACCTCTAATTCAACACAAGACGGCATACAACAAATGCATTAACTTGTAAAAATTTTACAATTGATGAATATCGAGTTGATCAATTGCACATGCTAGTTGATATCTTTGGGAACGCATAAACTACCAATACTCGATACTTGATAATTAACTAAAAGAGATATGTATTTACATGTGTGTCATGTATACATGACAAAGATCAAACTATAGGCCAATGTCGGCACTTGGTCCTCGCAAGTCGAGTGCAAGCCCAACCATTTTCCGAGAAGCAAAAACACTAAACACGAGAGACAAAGACCTTAATGCCTTTAGTGGAATAGAAATTAGCCCTTCTTTCCAATTTATTGAGCACATCTCAACAAACCATCCAATGAACACCAATATATCCTTACCCACACCTCATCATCTCCAATGCAAAGGAACTACACTACAATTCGGCCTATCTAATTCAAAACACACTATAGAATGAGTAACAATTTACTAATTTGAGTAACAATTTACTAATTTAGCAAGCAATTCAAACCAAGAACCAGTCTTATATATGTATGTATACCTGTTCGTCGGCAAGCTCGACCTTGTTGAAGACGAGCACGAACGGTATCCCTGTAGACTCGGCTTCGACGAGGAACCTGGTGAGCGTGGCAGGCTTAGGCCGCGGCTGGTCCAGCGAGAAGAGCATGACGAGCTGGTCGACGTTTGCCACGGGAGGGTTGGCAACCTCGCTCCGGCGCTCGAACACGTCCTCGATCATCCCGCGGTGGTCGGTCCAGTCGACGGCCCCGACGAGCACGGGGCTGCGGATTTTCTTGAGCAGCGCCCGGACCACGCAGAGAAGGTCGGCGCTGCTGTGGTGCTCGAGCCCCGGCGGGGTGGAGCCCACGATGAGCCGAGCCGGTGGCGGGAGTAGCTGGTGGAGGCGACGCCATGAGAGGGGTCGAGCCGAGGAGAGAAGCACGACGTCGTGTGCGGGTGGAGGCGCCAGATCCGGGGAGGAGGGCGGCGTCACGTGCGGGTGGAGGCGCCAGATCCGGGGAGGAGGAGGACGGCGGTGCCGAAGGAGGGAGGAGGCGGGCGGCCGGGAGGAGGGAGTCGGGGAGGAGGCATCGCAGAGGGCGGAGGAGGAGGGAGCCGACGTCTTGAGGAGGAGAAGGAGGAGGGCAGCAAGGGCGTGGAGGAGGAGGGAAGGTGCCGAGCGCCAAGGGGGGCGGCGCGGGGAGGCGCAGGAGGGAGGGGAGGGGCGGCGCAGAGGGAAGGGAGAAGGACGGGAGGTGGCCCGGGAATGGGGAAAGGAGGAGCTGGGAGAGGAATTGGGGAATTTGGTTGATACCCTCGGTCCAAAATTTTTTTTGCTGTTGCCCGCCCAAAGGGATCGCGATTATTCCCGGCAGATACATCGACCTGGATGACCTTTTCTAGGGAAGTTATACCGTAGGTAATATAAAAATATTGCCAGCAGATAAATTGCTCTAGACAGTAATTATTTCCGGCAGATAATAGGACCTTTAATCTCTTGAATATTGCCGGCACATGTTTTGCCACTAATCCATTTTTTTCCCGGCAGATTATTGCCCTTAATACTATGCCATGGTGTAGTGACAGCAAGCGCAAGTTTTGGACAACAAGCACTTAGTTCGTCGTTAGGGCTAAAAATGAGAGGATAATTCAACTAAAACTTATGAGAATTAAAAGGGTAAGATGTGATATTAGTGGCTAAAGCCTAATGCACCCTTAGGTGGTTTTCACCACGATCTTTAGATACGATAAGACTTGAGTTGTGTTCTGATTTTTTTTTCTTCTCAATCGATTGCTCATTTATTCAATACGAGTTAGTCGTACCGAGAAGTCGATCTTATGTCTTATGAGTTTTGCATTGGATCTTATGCCTTTTACAAATATTTGGAGTTCATTTCTTGTTAGTGATATATTTTGCTTTCGGGTTAGGGTAGCTTCTCTACTGCTACCTTTCGCATCTAGCTTTCGGGTTATTGTTGCTAACCCACTTCAACGGAACAGGATGGCTGGAAGTACTCGAAGTAGACAAGGTCCACCAGCTAGTCGTGATGAGGAGCTCCCGCCTCCTCCGACCATGGCCGAGGTTTTCGCTCAGATTGAGCGAAACTGAATGGATCGACGCAAGATCCCGGATGTTATTGCGCCAAACACCTCCACTCTTCTCGGTACCTCTGGATCAGGAGGAGGAGGTGGTCATCAATCGCGGGAGGACTCTCGAGTTCCTTCGCACACAAATTTCCGACTTTCTCCCGGTTTGAAGACCCACTCGATGCAAACGACTAGTTGCGTCTAGTCAAGCAGTAAGCTCAACGTTGCTCAAGACCAAGATCATGAGAAGGCACTCTTCGCCTCTCAAGATTTGGGAGGAGTTCCGTACTGCCTTCCGACGGGCTCATGTTCCTGCCGGCTTGATGAAGCTCAAGAAGAAGGAGTTCTTAGTGCTCAAGCAAGGCTGCAAGTCGGCGACTGAATATATTCATGAGTTCAACAACCTTTCTCAGTACGCCCCTGAGGACGTGCCCTCTGATGAAGCCAAGCAGGAGAAGTTCATGGATGGCTTGTTCGAGGAGCTACATGACAAGCTATCTATCGTCGACTTTCCCGACTTGCAAACATTGGTTGACAAGGCTATTGTTGTTGAGCACAAAGGAAGAGCGCAGGGAGAGTCCCGCAAGCGCAAGTGGGAGGCCCAAAAATCAGCTAGGGCCAACCTTTCCCGTACTCGCATCGAGCAAACCCTGGTGCCTCATTCTTAGGCTCCACCACCACTGTGGCCTCCAACGGATGTGCCTCGCCCTCTGCAAGCCGTGTCGCAACCACGTACATATCTAGGGCAGCAAGGTGGCTTTTGCAACCGAGTTGTCGAAGTTACTTAGTTCTATTGCCACAACAAGGGACACTACGCCAACAAATACCCTGTGAGGAAGGAAGCGGCCACCTGCCATAATCAGGGGCAAGCGCAATGGCAAGGATGTCACATCCCCAAGTTAATAAAAGATAATTCGAATGCATCTCATCAGCATGCATCATGTTTTGGAGCATTTGTATAATTTATTGCACTTGGAAAATCTTAAACAAATGTTAAACATACACTTTGTTTTGAACTCCCAAAAGAAAATTTGAAACATATGCTACTGAAGTTCCTTTGGAAATAATTTATTCAGATAATATAATAATTAGAGAAAATTAAGTATTTGCCACTGTAATGGAGTGCATTTTAGGATTTGCCACTATTGTGTGTGTGACATCTGGGTCCCGGACCCACATGTCACACACACAATAGTGGCAAATCCTAAATTACCATTGAAAGTACAGTGGCAAATAATTGAACTCCCCTAATAATTATCATGAATTAAAATAATTTTTTCTAAATTTTTGGGAAAGGTTTTAACCCATAGAAATTTTCAAACTCAATTCAAAAACCTAATTTAAGTTTGAATTTAAACTATACACAATGTTTAGTGAACAATGAGGTTTAGTAATTTTTGTGGACACTAGGTCATTCTAGGAAACGCTCTGAATTATTTTAGATTTTATAAAATTTTATTTCTATTTCTTAAGCCTTAGTCAAACCTGTTGCTCTTTGGTCAAACTGATTTCCAAACTCGGGCTTAGCACTGTTCTTTGGACTCAAGTCCGACCCGAGCCAACTGACTTGACTAGACCACCTAGTTGCACCACGCTGGGCTCAATGCCTTTGGATCATTCAATTGAAAATCAACGGTCCTGATCTCTCACCCGTTCGGACGGTCCGAACGACCCATTTGATCTGGGCCGTCCATTCATCATCGAACGATCCACACGCACCGGACCGTTCGGACGGTACGAACATCCCATCTAATCTCAGCCGTCCATTCGTGATCGCACGACTTCGAAACACTGAGCCTTTTGGTTGCGCCCGCACTGCACTGGGTCGCCTGCTCCACGCCATTTTGAGCCATCGACCGGTGGGGCCCGCTGGTCAGATTCTTCTCCCACCTCCTACTGCAGCGCTCAAGTCTTGTGTGCCACGCGCCCGAGAGCCCTCACAGATGCCGCCAACGCCAGAGCCCCACCGCCTCAGGAACAACCCAGAGCACCTCCTTCTCACACCGTGACTATTCCCTGCCCTCGCATGAGGATAAGACTCTTTGCTCCTATTCTCTCCATCTTTCCTCTGGCCGAGGAAAGAGGAGCTTGCTTATGGTCGCTCCTTCCAGAAGGTTCAAGTCATCAAGTCTTTGAGACCCTACTATTCATGCTTTCTCCATTATCGCCATTTGAGCCCTTGTCTTTATGTAGGATCCAAACCAAGATTGTGCTCTCGACGGCCTCAGAGCACGCCCCGGAGACCACCTGGTGCAAACTTAGTCTCCAAGAAGTTTGACCTCCTTTTGCGCGTCATGATTAGCCTCTAAGCATGTTTAAAAGAAGCCCTCAATCAATTCTTGCTTTGGCGTGCAGGAGCTCGGGAATTTGAAGCTTGCTCCTTTTTCAGCCGAAAAGACCCCCTTTCACTCCATTGCCAATCTAGTAAGTCATTTTCCGATTGGGTGCGATGTCAACATCTTCTAGTCACCCTTAAGTTTTCCCAACTCTTTGTTGCCTTTGGTTTTGCCTAAGGCGACCCCTCCTCATGAGCCGCACCACCACCGCCGCCATTACCATGGTCAACCACTCATAGAGCTTCTCTGGCCACTTCAACCCTCTGGTAAGCTTCTTGGAGTGCGCCAAGAGCTTACTCATGCTTTGCTTTGCTCAATGCACCATCAAGCATCGCATGCATGTTGAGCCTTAGGTCGCCTCACCGCCACGGCTTTGCCCAAGATAGGTCATCCTAGCCACCATCACCGCCACCATGAGGTGCGCACGGTTCATGGCTTTCTGTTTTGACCCTTAATTCATGCGCCGGCAAGAACCACCGCGCCGGTGAGCTGCCGGGCCATCTCACGGCCAAACGCGTGAGCTCGTGGCAGTTTCTGACCAACACTGTAGCACATCAATTAGGGTTAAGATCTGATGATTAGTAATTAATGACGAAATCTTGGTCGGAAAACACGTTTAGTTGTGTGTTTGTTTACCACCCGTGTATGACATGTGAGCCCAAGCCACTTAAGCTCCCGTGCCCTTTTCACGTGGCCAACCCAAACACACTAGGACCATTTTGGACCGTCTGATTGAAAAGCGACAGTCCAGATTAAGTGGGCCATTTGGACCGTTCGAACGCGCCACGAATATGGACCGTCCGATGCGAAATGAACGATCCGGATCAATTGGGCCATTCGGACCGTCTGAACGTGCCACGATTATGAACCGTTGGATCTTAATCTAACGGCCCACAAACATAGTCCGAACGTTCACTCGTGCGCACACACTGCAGTGTTTCGCTGACGAGTAGGGCCTACTTGTCAGCGCACTTTCAAATCAGTAAACAAATTAAGGAACGATGCTGTGAAGGACCCCCTCTATCAGTGACTATGGCTAGCGCAGACCTCGGTAAGAAAAGGAACAAATACCTTATAAAATTCGAAATGTATTCATCTGCACACTGAAGATTTCAATAACTTCAAAAATACATAACTAATTCTTCTCAACTCCAAAATGGTTGAAACCAGTTTTCATAATTATCATTTTTAATGAACTTTACTAAAAAATTGGTTTCAGACTTGTCTCTGTAACAAAAGTTATTATTTTAGAGAATGATCCATAAAACTATTATTTTTACAATAGAAAAAGGCTGATAACTTTAAAAATGTATAACTAATTCTTAAAACTCCAAATGAGTTAAACCCAAATGTTTTTGACTTATAAAAATATTCCATATTTATCTATATAATCCTTGTACCTCTACTATTCTACAAATTTTAGCCAAATAATTAAATTACATGAACTAAGGCTTAGTGAAACCTAAAATTCAAATTGTTATAACTTTTACACACTAACTCCAAAAAGAATAATTCTTTCACCTAAATTCATCTTAAATTGTACACTAGCCACTGTAGAAAAATCATGTATTTTTGAGCATCTTGATTTTTGAAGTATTTCTCGGTGTTTATTGATATCGTTAATTCTATATATTCCGAGGCTATCTTTTTTGTCTCCTTCGCTTTTGAGGGTGAACACCTGAACTTCTAGCAAGGAAAGCATCATTTGAACTTTCTTTTACATCATATTTGATCCCAGTTTTGGTTAAGTTAGTGCAATGATAATTGCTTGCATGCTATTTTGATAATGTCGCTATTTTTGTGATGTGTAGAATAGTTATATTCTATTCATTGAGGTTAATCTTGAATTACTCCAGTACCACATGCTTAATATAGTAATGTGTGAATTATATTGTTCGAATTTCCTTAGTCATGCAAGTCTAGAAACGGTAGTTTGATTGTCGGGACTAACCCGACAATTATGGGAAACACTTGCTTCCTTATATTCATTTTATTCCAGATCTTCGTATTTGTTTTATGAGATAAATTTTTTCATTTTAAATGAGTTTTGGGATCTGGACAAGTGTTGGCTAGTGATGGTGCCTTCGTGCACGAGACTTGGGTATGTGGTGGTCTTGTCCCGACCATTAAGGACCGAACTTTGGTAACGTCGTTGATTCAAGTACATTCGTGCTACCACACGCGGGATATGGGTACTGTACGGTCAAGTAGGGGGAAGGTTTTATTGGGTGAAGTCTTGTGGTGGTGTAAGGACATAGAGACCGTGAAATCCTATGTTTCTTAGGAGCCGATGTAATTTTCTATAGTGTGCAAGAGAGCACCAATTTATCATTTTCCTTACATCGGTATTTCCAATACAACTTGTGAGCCCCCTAGCAAGTGCTATCAGATGCTTGTACTAGGTACGGAAACATCTCACATGGAGGACCTAACTCAATAGAATTTTCTTGCAAAAAACGACTATATCTCGATTCTCCCCAGCCGACATACCAAAGGAAGTGTGCTATTTTCAGAGGCATCCGGAGGCTTACTGACTAATCGAGTCATGTGGGTAAAGTAGTACACCTCTGCAGATATAAATCTATTCGAATAGCCGTGTCCACGGTTATGGACAACCGCTTGAGTTCGGGAGTTACTATCATTAGACTTTGAATTTTAATTGTGGGTGAACTCAAAGATCCCAAGATGAATGTGATGTTCATGTATTTTGTTGTATCAAAGTCGACAGCCACTTTGTTGTTTGTTTGCTTCATTTGTTATTCAATTTATCACTTATTCATAAGCTTTACTTCTACTTCAAATCTGTTTATAAAATGGCAAATGAAAACTTGTATGTGTAGGTTGTTAAATTGTTGCGTCTTTTCGCAAAACTAAGCCATTATGAGCCATCCTTTGGAACAACCTCTATGCATAACTAATTTTTGTTTGTGTAAGACTTGTGAGTACAACTTTGTACTCAATCCGGTTGCTACAATTTCAAGTGATGAAGACTTTGAGCCCGATGAGCTCGTTAGTGTTGATTTAGGCGATACTAACGAGTAGTGCTATTATTTAACTCCCAAATGGTTGTCGATAGGTTATGGGGCATACCATGCTGGACTTTGGTTTATTTACCTTGCTTCCACTGTTATGCTATTTATTTTAATTGAATTTGGCCTGTCGACCATTTGTAATAGTTGTAGACTTGAACTATTAGGTTGTATGTCTTTTGAACTATGAATGTATAGATGTTGTATGGATATGATCAATGCTATTTGTGAGTTTGGGGCATGTTGGTCACTGATCTTGGGAGCCAACATGATCTCATGCTCGCTGTTCATGGATTCCATTTTAACTCACTAAGTATGGTCTTTGATTGTTTAGAGAACCGATAATCATATAGTACTTGCAGATGAATGGTACGCATGATCACCGGGGCTCTAGTTTCAACAAAGAACTCTCATTTAGATAGAATTAACTTAGAATCCATTAACTTGGAAGCCCAGAGTAATCTCCTTAAGGACGGACGGGTCTCGATCTTACAAAAGTAACTTGGGGGCTCCCACAAAGGACGTGGTCATCCCCCAGCTCAGAAGGTGGCCCAGCAATTCCAGAAGATTGCAAGCGGTCGAGTCAACCATATCTCGGTCAAGGAAGCGTAGGAGTCACCTAACGTCGTGTTGGGTACACTTCTTGTCAACTCTCAACCTACTAGTGTCTTGTTCGATTCTGGAGCTTCTCATTCTATTATATCAAAAATTATGACATGGGTCTCCGATATCATCCGGGCAAGGCAAATGTTGTTGTCGACGCGCTCAATCGTAAAGTTTATTGCAATACATTGATGCTCAAGGAGCAGTAGCCTGCCCTTCATGAAGAATTTCAGCGGCTCAACTTAGGAGTGGCTGAGTATGGTTTCCTCACTGCCATGGTTGTGCAACCGACCTTGGAAGATCAGATCAAGTCTGCGCAACAAACGGACAATGGGGTGAACCAAATCAAGTAGAACATCAAGAACAGGACAGCCAATTGCTTCGAGAAGATGACCATGGTGTGGTATGGTTCGGACAATGTCTTGTTGTTCCGAAGAACATGGAATTACGGAATTTAATCCTCCGTGAAGCCCATGACTCACCCTTGTCCTTTCATCCCGGTGCTACAAAGATGTATCAAGATCTCAAGCAGAGGTTTTGATGGACCCGAATGAAAAGAGAGATCGCAAGGTTCGTTGCCGAGTGCGACATATGTCATCGTGTGATGGCCAAGCATCAACGTCCAGCGGGTTTGCTGTGTCGTAACCCAAAAATGCAATTCTGGACCCTCTATGTATACTGCACTAGTCCAGGATCACGCTAGTGCACACAGTGGCAACATCAGTGAAATATCATTTCCATATACAAAGACGACTAATAAATAGGCAAATAACAATAAATATCGAGTAAAGACCTTAAGGTCAAAGCTTAAAATTAATGGCTCAGAAGGCAAAAAGCTCTAAGAAGCTGCAGCGGAACGTAATGGAATAACTTCAGTGAAGCCCATCCTTATGCCCACAGGCAATCAGCTGGGGTAGCGCGACCTAGTTCTCCATGATCCTTGAAGTAGACCTTGTTGACTGACAATTTCTTCACTTCTGCTTGATTTAATAAAGCAAGCATGAGTACACAACTGTACTCGTAAGTCATACCACAGAAATGCAATTATAGATGCAAGCTTATTCCAAAGGAATGGCTTCTGTGGTTCTTTTGCAGAAATGCAACATCTGCAATTTGAATATGAATAATAGATTGAAAACATAATTCAAAACAAATAGACAATAATAATTTATCAGTTGTTTTCATAAAGACACATAGCCTAATCAATTTATTCACACACCATATGACTTAGATCATACAGCCCCTTCCCAAGGTTTTATGCAAATCTACCCTCGTGTGAAATCCTCGAGCATGTCCATGACCGCGGACACAGCTATTCGAATAGATTGTTTAACACTCTGCAGAGTTTGTACACTTTACCCACAAGATGCAATCACCGGAGCAGAGTTGATCACAACAAAACCTTTTAGAAACTTCATCTCAAGCATTGACACTCCCAAAGGTGCTTTATGCTATACCAACCCTTCCACAAAGGCTTGGCATAACACACACCGTTGGATGTGGGACACGGCGAACCGCCCGTGATGTGCACCAAACCACAGCAGTAACACACCTCCACCCATACAACATAGTCTAACCTACTACCCGAGTAGTCAATGTCAAGATCCATAACTTACTAAGTTAGGCCCGTCCCATCAGGCATGTGGTTGTACGAGAGGCTCAGTTCAATGGCGCACAAAGTTAAGTCCTTAAGTGACCAATGCAAGACTTCCAAGTTGCTACAAATCCCTACACACACAGGTTATTAAGCCCATGCACACAGTTCCACCAAAAGTAGCACACAGTATCCACCACTTGCCTCAGTCTAAATCCTTTCCCACCCTGTTGGTTAAGTACAACATATGCCATCAACGAGTAATAGCACGGAGTACACACAATTTTATCACTTGGTTCCATAATCAATTAGTCAGGTGTATATTTGCAACTTACATGAGATGATGACTCGTGGCATGGCTAAGCAAACTAATCGTATCTAACCAACCCACGTTGGTGCTACGATAATACCAACTAAATAAACCAATCTAGGGTGACAAAACATTATGACATATCAAATAGACAAGGTGGATGTAACAAATTGGATTATTAACTAAACCCAAAAGCATTTAAATAAATACTTAAAGTAAATGCAATAATTTGAATCAAAGTAATTTTAGAAAACTGGGATTCAACATGATCAAAGGTATAACTTGCCTTGCTATAGCAATGATGATCTTATTTAATCTTTAATCTTTACTTCCTTGATCTTCAACTCCTTGATCAAGACTTCTCAAAGATCAACGCTCTACTCGCAAAACAAGCAAATAAACCAAATAAATAAATAACAGAGAGCAAACAAACTCTAAAAATTAAATAATAATCCCAGATAAATAGATCTTGGATTTAGATGAATGTAGGAATTTGAATGGACTCAACCGGAGTTCGGATGCAAAAGATATGAGCTTTGGAAGATTCACATGAAATGATGAAATTGAGAGAGAAAAGAATATTCAAAGAATATTCCTTCGGATTAAATAAAATAAAAAGAATTGAATACTTACAAGTGGGGTCCACTGGTAAGTGAGAGAGAACAAAGGCACTGAATGACATATGGGACCAATTTCTAGAGAGAGAAAAAGAGATTGATAGGAGGGTCCCACATGGTATAGACTTGGTGCATGATGGACTAGGTTTAGGGACTTTGGTTCGGTTGGAGCTTTTGATGTGCCACATGGCTATGACATATCGGCAAAAGGCTTAGGTGGCTGCTGAATTGGCGAAGAGATGGATGCTGACTCGACTCAAAGGAAAACAAGAGCAATAGGAGCAGCAGCCATGGCCGGCGAACAAGAACCACGGCGCTGAGGGTGAACGGAGGTGAGGAAGGAGCAACCGAGTAGCAAAACGGGGTCCTGAGAACTTGGAGATGCTCTTCGGCGGCGGCATTGTATCAACGGCGGCAGCGAAGCTCACGGGTCCGACGGCGATGGCAAATGAGTGGCACCCAAGGACAACCGAGAGGAGCACGGGTGTGGTGGCATCACCAGGAGCACAAGGTGATGCTTAGGGTGACCGGAGGTCAATGAGGACAGCGCTGCGATGATGATGACCGGCACTGAAGACAACGAGCGACGGCGGGACACTCTGATGACAGGAAAGCAATAAGGAGGTAGAGAATCAAACGAGGGAACCTCGAGACACGCCTTGACGCGCAACGATGGGCAGCAGGCTCACCAGACAAGTAGATCAAGAAGATAGATGACGACCGGTTTGTCGGACGAAACCGAAAACGGTGTAGGAAGGATCCTCGGGCGAAGACGAAGGTGTCACGGTGAAGACCACATCATGCAGACTGATGGCGAAGACGACGAGGCGGAGAGGCACGGATAGCGAGCAATCCGATGTCAAGAAGCTTCAAGCGCCCCTGCTTCACGGTGATTGCGGTGCAACGGGGATGAGCTAGGGCCGGAGACCTAGGGTTTTGAGGAGAGGAAGTTGATGCGCTCAAACCGACGCAGTTGGATGCGTTTATATAGTACTAGAGAGGAGGAGTCCACATGGGACCCGGTGGCTATGGCGTGCTGAAGTAGGACTCTAGAGTCCTGGTTCTCCCGGAGAAGAAAGATGCACAGCAGAGGGGCCACCGGTCGGCGGGTCAACAAAAAAAAAGGAAGGCAGGGCTTCTCGGTGGGCTGGCGCTGGGTAAGCCAAAGGCCGACTCAGGCTTCACTTGGGCTGCTGGCGCAAAAGGAATGGGAATGTCCGGTCCGGTTGGCTCAGCTTCGCACGACGCCAAAAGAAATGGAGGCGGGCTGACTGGCTTCAACGTGCAATGAACAGGAGGCGACTAGCGAAAGCACTGGCCGGGTTCTCCTGCCAAGGAAAGATGGAGGCGGGCTTACGGACTAGCGACGACGGACAAAGGAGTTGGGCCAAGGGAAGTAGGTGGCGGCTGGGCCGAAAGGAAGAAGATGGGCCAAATGAAAAGGGAATTCGGCCCATTTGATTTACTGAGATTTAATATTAGTTTTCTTTTTAGAAAATAGCAAAAAACACAAAGGGCAAATAGAAAATAGCAAATGCACTCAAAAAAATTCTAGAAAAATCTAAAACATATATATTCGAGCACATAGAATCCAAATAAAATAGTTTTGATAATAGTTGATGTTGAGATTAATCATATTAAATTGTTTTTGATTTATGAATGTCCCAATTAAGCTTTATTAATTCAAATAAAATTGGTGAAATTTTCCAGGGACCTAACTACTCAAAAGTTTTTTTTGAAAAGCCAACTTTTGGGACGTTACATGCTGCAACCTTTACCAGTACCTGAATGGAAGTGGGACTCGATCGGTATGGATTTTATCACCGGTTTGCCCCGAACATCCAAGGGAAATGATGCCATATGGGTTGTCATTGATCGACTAACTAAAGTGGCACACTTCCTACCCGTCAAGGTGGATCTTCGTGTAGGTCTTTTGGCGGATCTCTACATAGCCCGCATCGTGAGCTTGCATGGAGTACCAAAGACGATTGTTTCAGATCGTGGCACACTTTTCACCTCTCGATTTTGGAATAGCTTGTAAGAAGCTATGGGGACTCAACTTTCTTTCAGCACCGCATACCATCCTCAAACAGATGGCCAGACTGAAAGAGTGAATCAAGTCTTGGAAGACATGCTCCGTGCCTGTGTTCTCTCTTATGGGAAGAATTGGGAGAAATGTTTTCCGTTTGTCGAGTTCTCCTACAACAACAGCTTTCAAGCTAGTCTCGGCGTGGAACCATTTGAGGCTTTATATGGGAGAAGATGTAGAACCCCATTGAATTGGTCAAAGACCGGAGAAAGACCATTCTTCGGCCCGGACTCAATCAATGAGGCCGAAAGTCAAGTTTGGTTGATTCGAGACCGATTACGCACAACTCAATCAAGGCAAAAGAGCTATGCGGATCGCCGCTCGCTATGAAGTTGAGCTTTGAGCCAAATGACTTTGTTTATCTCAAGGTCTCTCCTTGAAGGGCCATCAACGATTTGGCGCCAAAGGCAAACTAGCTCATCGATATGTCGGTCCTTACCGCATCATCGAGAAGAAAGGAGCCGTTGCCTACAAGTTAGAATTGCCCGCTGCACTTGAAGGAGTACACGATGTATTCCTTGTGTCACAACTGAAGAAATGCCTTCGTGTTCCAACCGAGGAAGCTCTATTGGCAAGTCTCAATGTACAAGAAGATTTGACCTACCGTGAGCATCCCCTTCGCATCCTTGAAGAAGCTGAACGAAGAACAAGGAATCAAGTGGACAAATCATACCGAGGATGAAGCAACTTGGGAACGGAGGATCGCCTTCGTGCCGATTACCCATCTTTCTTTTTCCGAGTAAACGGAATCTCGGGACAAGATTCTTGTGGGGGGTTGTAACATCCCAAACAATGGTTTGTGTTTCAAATGTATAAAATGAGGAGAAATTAAAACTTTTGTTGCCTCATGATGTCATTTGAAATTTTTGGAAATTTTTCCTAAGGGTTTCCTAATTTCAAAGACCAATGTTTCAATTAATGGAAGCATAGTCCTTGAAACTCCTTAAGAAAATCTTGGGATCATCCTCTGAAAATATTTTTCCTAGCTTCTAGATCATCCCAGTGCCTCCTTTGAAAAATTTCAAAATCTTTAGATTTATTTTGCTATTTTTCGAGTTCACCAAACCAATTAGATCCTTAGTCAAACCCTAGGGCGTAACCTTGAGAAATTTCTAGAAAACATTTTATTGCATAAAAACCTCTGGAAATTTTATACAAGGTTAATCTTGGAGTCAGGAGCCTTTTGTTTTCAAAACCTAGTTGATACTGTTTGGGCTTAGGTCGAACCCAAGCCACTTGGTTGAACCCAACCAACTTAGCATGCTCGGGCTAGTCCGAACTGGTGCAGGGCTTTTGGGACCGTTAGATTCCATATCAACCGCCGGATTGATGGGAACGGTTGGACCGCTTGAACGTCCATTTCAATCAGGACTGTACAATCTCCATCGGACCTTCCGCATCGCTTGGGAACGTTCAGACCATCCGAACGCGCGGGCAATCTGGACCGTCCATTTTCAATCGGACCATCTGCATCACTTGGGAACCGTTCGGACCACCCGAACGTGCGCGCAATCTGGACCATCCATTTTCAATTGGACCGTGAAGATTTTTTGAATCGACCATTTGACCCAACCCACTCATTCAAACTGACTTGAGCCACTTTCACTTGAGCCGCCCCGTCAACGATGTGAGTCACCACCCATTGCGACCACTCCTGGAGCTTCATTGCTTAACGCCGCCTCCATTGTTGTCATCTTTCCCAGTTAAAACCACTCCAAATCCTAGTTTCTCCTCATTTCTCCTCTTTTCGGCCGAGGAGAAGGAGGCTCCCTTTGACTCATATTTTTGGTAAAATCCTCACCTCCAAGTCCCTTAGTTTCCTTCTTGCATGCCATTTCCATTTTGGCTAATGTGAGCACTTGATTTCTTCTGTAGTGTCTGGAACGCCTCTGTGCCGTTTTCCACCCTAAAGCGCGCCCCAAAGGCCACCTTTGTGCCAACTTGTCATCGGTGAGTTTTATCCTCAATCTTGCGCTTCATATCGTGTCTTTAGGTGTGACATTAAAAACCCCTCAACTAATTTGGGCAATGTGTCGCAGGAACTCATGGATTTTGAGTTTCCTCCATTTGCGGCCGACAAGATCCATTTTCATCTCCTTGTCGATCCAGGAAGGCATTTCCCAATTCCACGCTCTCCCACCATCTAGTGAACCTACTTGAGATATCTTGATGCTTCCTGGATCTTTTCCTTGCTCAGGCTGTTCTCTCCGCGTGGAGCTAAGCACCGCCGTTGCCATTAACGATGTCACACCACCTCAAAGCTTCTTTGGACCTCTCCATCCTTTGGTAATGTCCCTAGTAACCTTTAGATATGCATGCATGCGATTTTAGGCTCAGAACACACTCGGGTTGCAACATGCAAGTTTGCCTGAACCTTAACACTACCCCTCTCTAGCTAGCCACCGGTATAGGGCATCTCAACCGCCGCCACCACCTCCAGTAGGTGCGCAACACTATTAGGAACCCATTCATGCCTTTAGCTCACGCAGGCGTGGACCACATCGCCGACGGTGAGCTCAGCATTGAACTCAGGTTTTTGTCGTACCCCGACAATCACAGTAACACAATCATTAGCTTTTAATCACTATCCTAAGCACGCTTATCTGTGTAGATCCAGTAGTTTTGAGTTAATGTATCGCTTACATGTGGGTCCAACCGTTAAAGTGCCTGGTAGCCCCTCACTTTGAACCGTCAAATTTGAGATCAATGTTCCGGATCGATTGAGCCATTTCGACCATCCACACATTCCCTTCACCTGCACCGTATGATTTGATCTCAATGGTCCAGATCGTTTTGGCCGTTCAGACAGTCCGAAGTCTCTCTCGTTTGGGTCGTCCGATTTCGAATCAACCACTTGGATCATTTGGGCTGTTCGGACCGCTGAACGTAACCATCGTGTAGGCCGTCCAATTAGATCTCAATGGTCCAAATGTTATCAGCTCAGGGTTTATAAGACAATCTGTATATCAATTATTTACGTACTACAAGTTGTTTCAAATTTTGAAACTGCATAAGTATTTCTCTGTAACTCCAAATGGAGTGAAATCAATTTTGTTGGATTCCTCTATTAGTGTACTTCATTGTAAAATAGGTTTTGAGTATGTTGTTGTCTCTTAAAATCTTATTTTACTTATGGTTGGTGCACTACTTTCATGACCTTGAAAAATCATAAGAAATTCATCTTAGCTCCAAATGCGGTGAATCAAATTCCATTGTTCATCTCATGTGGTGATCTGTCCTCCATAAAATTTTCATATACAACACTCTCTAGAAATTTTCACCAAAAATGTAATTTCGGATGAACAGTACCCGAGAGGGATTTTTCAACATTTGATCAAAAAGCTGATTTTGTTTGGGCTATAACTTTTGCATGCAACATCCAAATCAATTGATTTTTATTGCTAAATTCATCAAAAATAATGCTCTACCATCTGCATAAATTTCATGATTTTTGGATGATTTGAATTTTTGACTATTTTCGGTGTTATTCGTTCTTATTGTTTCTTCTCGAATTTTTCGAAAGGTTCTGATTTAATTCGTTGAGTACGAGAGTGATCCTCTGTAGCAAGAAAGTTATCTCCAGCAAGGCAAACAGTTTTCCTTTGATGCACGTTGATCCTATTATTTGCGCATGCTAATATTTCAAATGTTTCAGCTTGTATGTATGCATGCTATCTTGACAAGTTATTTATCGGTTCTGTGTAACATCCCAAACAATGGTGTGTGTTTCAAATGTAATAAAATGAGGATAAATTAAAACTTTTGATGCCTCATGATGTCATTTGAAATTTTGTAGACATTTTCCCTAGCAATTCCTATCTTCAAAGATCAATGTTTCTATTGATGGAAATCGTTGTCCTTAAAAACTCCTTGATCCAATCTTGTGATAATCCTCTAAAAATATTTTTCCTATCATCTGGATCATCCTTGTAACCCCTCTGAAAAGTCTCATAATTTTTAGATTTTATTTGCTATTTCAAAAGGGCAACTCAAACCAGTTTGAATTCTGGTCAAACCCCTAGCCCAACGGCTTGTGAATTTTCTGGAGAACAATACATTGCATAAAAATTTCTGGAAAACTTATACCAGGTTTTTCTCTGATCCAGCAAGCTTCCATAAAAATTTCAGAATTTGTGGAGCTTCGGAGCTACCTCTAAAAATTCCCTATCTACTCAGCCTTTTAAAACAAAACCTGAAATCACTGTTCATCGGGCTCAAACCCGAGCCCGACTCAAACCCAACGTCGACCTGGATCAGCCAAACCCACTAAATGCACCATCACATGCAGCCGTCCGATCACAAGATCCACGGTCGCGAGCGCCGCACGCTTCGCCCGGGTTAAAATCACACACGATGTCGCACTGCTGATCTCGATCCAACTACCGCCTTGGCACTTCAACATGTACTATAGCAATTTTGATTAGCGTTAATGGCGATGACTAGTATTAAATGATGGATCTTTGTCGAAATCAATCATTAGCAGGTTCTTTGTCTGGCTTACATGTGGGCCCGTGGCCTTAAGAGCTCAATAACCTCGCTAGGCCTGTGGACCTGTGAGCCGGCTGTGGATCCTGGTCCATGCACTATTTCGTGAACCTAGAGTATGACGGGTGGACCCCACCTGTCAGTTCATTTTAAATCCATTGGTTTAATAGAAAATCGCACTGTTCTAGGGACGCCACTGGTCGGTGAGTAGAGCTAGGGTTGGCTGGGTATAAAAAGTATTGAATGTTTTTATGATTTTCTGAAATGCTTTATTTGTGAACTGAAAAATTGGTTAAACTTCAAAATTGCATAAGTAATTCATTTTTTGATGAATCAAATTTTGTTAGTTTTATTTTTAAATGTACTTTAATATAAAAATAGGTTGAACCATGTTACTGTTTCAGAAATCACATTTGGCAAAATTACTTTAGGTTTAGTATTATTGTTGCACTAAAAATTTCTCTAACTTCAAAAATGCATAAGTATTTCTCTGTAACTCCAAAAAGAGTAAGCTCAATTTTGTTAGAATTCTCTGTTAGTGTAGTTTATTGTAAAATAGGTTGTGAGTATGATACTGTTACTGAAAATATTATTTTGCATGTAACTTAAGTCCTGCTTTCATAACTTTGAAAAATCATAGAAAATTCATCTTAGCTCCAAATGAGGTGAATCAAATTCCATTGTTCATCTCTTGTGGTGCTCTGCTTAACATAAAAATTTCAAGTGCACCACTATTCTGGAAATTTTCACCAAAATAATTAATTAGGACGAACAGTAACCGGTGACAATTAAATTGGATTTTCTGGAAAACTGTCATTTAAACTGTTATAACTTTTGCATAGAACATCCAAATGAATTGATTCTTGTTGCTAAATTCATCTAAAATCGTGCTCTACCTTCTGTGAATTTCTCATAATTTTTGGATGACTTTGAATTTTTTTTTGAGTCTTTTCGGTTTTATTCGCTTCTTATTGTGCTTTCGATTCTTTCGCTAGGTTCCAACGATATTATTGATTGCGCGAGTGACCCTCTGCAGCAAGATAATCAACCTCAGCAAGGCAAGCAGTTTGATCATAAATGTCCTATTACTTTCAAGTCTAATACTTTGTTTACAAATTGTATGTATGCATGCTTTTGTGTCAAAGTAATTTTCCCGATTAGAGGTAGCTATTCCTATTGCATGGTTGCCCCTAAATTGTCATCCCCTGCCACAAAACATAAGTTATTAATATCGCTGGTGAATTAGAGCCCGTGATTTAATTATGCTCTTTATTGTCTTTATGTGTCATGCTTAGAAATGTTTAGCTACGGTAGAATTGGGCGGTTATCGACTTAGTCGATAACCTTGATCACACAAAATTATTATTATCATTATGCTCAGCACCTTATGCTTTGTTATCTTCTAAAGTCAAAAACTGAAAATAAAAATGAAATGTTTGAGACTTGGGCGCAATGGTTGATGGTGTGATCTTATGGTGTGATGGAATGGTGCCCAAGTTAATCAAGGACCGAGTTACTTGCGCCACCGTACTGAGCATTTTGCGTACTAACCACATGAGAGGGATATGGGAGCTCTCTTGACTTAGTACTTTGGCGTGTGTTAGCTCCGGGTCGCATGGTGGATGTGTGCGTTGTGTTGAAAAAGAAACTTGTGTGTGTTTGGGTGAGTAGTGGTGGAGGTTATCCACTGCAAGGAGCATCGTCCTTTATAAGGAGATGAGCATCTTTGATGGCTCCGCATCAACATATGGGGCTTCCTCCCATATGGGCGACTCGTAGTTAATGCACAATATTGGAAACGTCTCGTAGGACTTAGCTCTGCCGGCATACCAAAGGAAGTGTGCTTTATCGCATGGCATTAAGGAGCGGTCTGACATGTGGGTACATTGGTACACCCCTGCAGGGTTCAAACTATCCGAATAGCCTTGTCCTAGGTTATGGACACGCTTGGATACGCCCCGTGAGAACTAGACTATAACATTTAATTAAAACTTGATGTGGGTGGTATGAATGGGGAATTCATGCTATTGTTGTGGTGGCTATTGGGTTAGTCACTTCTAGGATGTCTTTTTATTATTGTTACTTAATTATCGCTGTTTTTATCAAATAAAATCAGATTGTAAAACTACCTTTAATCTATTACATTATTGCAAATGAAAACTTGCTTTATGCTGAAATTGTGTCTAGAGCCTGCTCCACTTAAATAAGCTTGCATGTAGCTATTTATATAGGCCTGTAACTCTACACGTCAGTCTTGCGAGTACATTTTTGTACTCATTTGCTTGGCTTAATAAATTGTTGCAGAGGAGGAAGTTGAACCCCAAGGGTTATACTTCTACAAGATGTGCGGTGGTTTCGAGGACTAGGTTGGTGGCCCGGTTGGTTGCCTTGTGGGTTAAGGCACACTAATTGGCTTTTGATTATCGCCATCTTATGGCTATTTGCTTCCGCTGTTATCTAACTCTTTAGTTGTTATTTGGCCGGTCGGCCCCTTTTGTAGTAACTTTATATTTGTATGTCTTTCGTATTGCTTAGTCGTGCTTTGGATTCTATTGTGTTGAGTGGAATTGATGCATAATTTTTGTATGGGGTATGTGTAACGCATTCGGGAAGTACATATATTGAGAGTCGTGATATTTGATTTGTAATGCTTGAATCATCTTAATGGTTAAGTATTACAAGTTAAATACCCCGGGTTCTCACATCGTGATAGTTTGCCTGATTAGTTAATGAACTGTAGGTAAATATCCATCCTTACTACTGAGCCTAGGTTTATATCCGTTGTGATTTAGAGCTCGATGGGTGGGCTCTAGTCACTTTACTTGTAGTATACGAGTTGATGTCGCTAGCAATGCTTAGAACGGTAGAATAGGATCATCGCTTCATGATGGTTATTATACCATCAGTTTAAGTTACTTGGATCAGGGTACCTATGTATGTATTGTATTTGAGAAAATAAAACTAAAAATAAAATGTTTTAGACTTGGGCACATTGGCTGTTGGTGTGGTTATCGGGTGTGTGGATGGTGCCTAAGTCAACAAGGACCGAGTTACTCGTGTCACTGACCCAAGCATTATTGCGTGCAACCACATGAGGGACATATGGGACCCCTCTTGACTTAGTACCTTGGGAGGTGTTAATTGATGAGTTGCCAGAAGTAGATGTAGGAGAAAAATGTTCTGTTATTGTATTGTTGTTGGGCATGTGCGGGGTGTACTCTGGGTTTAAGTTCCCACACCCGGGGGAGCATCGTGTCACATCCCCAAGTTAATAAAGAGGATTCCTATGTATCTCATGAGCATGCATCATTGTTTTCATGTAATTACATTATATATTGCACTTGGAAAATCTTGTTCAAATGATAAACACACACTTAAAGAAGTAAACTCCAAAAGAAAACTGAAACAAATGCTTCTAAAGTTCTTCTAGAAGTAATTTATTCAAATACTACATTAATTATCATGAATTAATATAATTTTTCTCAAATTTTTGGGATTAGTTTTAACCCTCAGTAAATTCTAACACAACCTAACAACCTAATTCAAGTTTGAATTTAAACTGCACAAAATATAACATTAATAGAGGGGTTTCAAATTTTATATGGGTATTAGGTCATCCTAGGAACACCTCTAAATTATTTCAGATTTTTTGGAATTTTATTTATATTTTTAGTAACCTAGTCAAAGTAGTAGTTTAGATTTCAAACTCAGTCAACTGAGAATAACTAGGGCTAATATGGACCGTCCGATCTTAATCGAACGGCTCATACGCGTCGTCCGATCTGCACTTGGCCAACCCAAACACAACTAGGACCATTTTGGACCGTCCTATTGAAAAGCAACCGCCCAGATCAGTGGGCCGTTCGGACCATCCGGACTCGCCTCGCATCTGGGCCCTCTGATGCGAAATGAATGATCCAGATCAATTGGGCCGTTCGAACCGTCCGAATGCGCAACGATTATGGACCGTTGGATCTTAATCAGAACGTCGAGACGCGTGGTACGAACATTTCACTCGCACACGCGCCGTGTTGTTTCGCTGACAAGGCGGGCCCACTTGTCAATTCTTTCTCCCTCCTCTCGCTGACACGCCCGTTGAATCGCATAGAGAGTAAACACCACGTCACTGCTGCATGCTCCATCACCGCCGTGAGCCACTGCCCATGGCAACCAATCTTGGAGCTTCTCCGTTTAACGCCGCCTCCACTCTGTCACTTTTTCGCGCTTAAGTAACCTCCAAACCCTAATTTTTCCTCACTTTTTTCTCTCGATGGATGAGGAAAGGGACGCACTCTTCTGTTCTCTACTCCGGTAAGCTTCCACCGGGTGGTACCTTTCGACTCTATGATCATCCCCGTGTCTATTTTTGTTAATGCGAGCTTCTCTCGTTGCTTGTAGCTCCCAAACCACTGTGGTGCCATTGCAAGCTCCAGAGCACGCTCCCGTGGACACCACCGTGTCAATCTTCACTTCCGGGAGGTATTATCCTATGCCTTCCACATCATATCGTGTCATTTAGCATGACAATGAAAACCCCTCAATCAATTTTGATAATGCACGACAGGATCTGGTGAATTTGAAGCTTGAACCATTTTCGGCCGTAAAGCAACTTTTGACCTCCCACTGTGATCCGGTAAGGCATTTGTCGATTCATCGCTTCTAGAGCATCCTCATATGATCTTTGAGCTATTCCGAGCATTCACTTTGCTCCATTTTGCTCAGATCGTCTTCTCTACGTTGAGCCGCATCACCGCCGTTGTCTTCTTCGGCACTGACACTTCTCCAACTGCTCCAAGCTTCCTCGTTGCTTAGGTAGCTCTCTCATAGTCCTTAGAAGCTTTGGCACCTGCTTATCTGGACCGCTGCAGAGCTTTACTTGTTGCATGCATTTCGGTCGTAGCTCTCTCGCTGCTCAACTCCAGCAAGCCATCGGTGAAGGCCACCTCATATGCTCTAATCACTCCCACTAGGTGCACAACACTATTGCAAGATCTAACCCTGCCTTGGCGGCTCCGCCATGTGCGTAGCGCCGACTAGTGACGGTGAATCGCGGGTCACAAAATCCCGTTGTCGTACGCGGACAACAACTGTAGCAAATGATTAGGCATTAAATGACGATGATTAGTATTTAATCGTTGTCTTAACGTCGTAATGTGTCACTTACACATGGGCCTAGCCACTTAAGTGTGTGCGCAGTGCGCATGCATGAGTGGACCTAGTCTAGTGAACTGCGCCACTCACACCAGGCCCCACTTGTTAGTTCGAAAGTTTTAACCACTAGTTAAAAAGGAAAACACACTATTCACAGGACCCCACATGTCATTGGCTGTGGCTAGCACAGCCCTTGGTAAGAAAAGGAATAAATACTGTAAGAAAATCGAAATCTATTAATCTGCACACTAAAAAATATGGATAACTTCTAAAATACATAACTAATTCATCTCAACTCCAAAATGGATGAAACCAATGCTAATAATTTTTATTTCTAATGAAATTTATAGTAAAATTGGTTTCAAACTTGTCTCTATAGCAGAGAATATAATTTTGGAGAGTGATCCATAAGCCTACTATTTTTACAATAGAAAAAGGCTAATAACTTTGAAAATGCATAACAAATTCATAAAAACTCCAAATGAGAAAAACCCAAATGTTTTGGACTTGTATTAATATTCTCTATTTACCTGTATAATCCTTGTATCCCCTACTACTATACAAATTTTGACCAAATAATTAAATGCGGTGAATAGTAACAGATTGCAATTAAATTGGATTTTTCAAAACCGATATTCAAACTGCTATAACTCTCACATAATAACTCCAAATGAAATAAATATTTCACCTAAATTTATCTAAAATCATCATCTAACCACTGTAGATAAATCATGCATTTTTGAGAAATTTGAATTTTTTGGCTTTCCTCGATGTTTATTCGATATCGTTAATTCTATAGATTCTGAGGCTATCGATATTGACTCGTACGTGACTGAGAGTGAACAACCGATCTACCAGCAAGGCAAGCATCATTTGAAATTTCTTTTGCATCATATTTGATCCTAGTTTTGGTTAAGTTAGTGCAATAATAATTGCTTGCATGCTATTTTGATAATGTCGCTATTTTTGTGATGTGTAGAATAGTTATATCCTATTCAATGAGGTTAATCTTGAATTACTCTAGTACCACATGCTTAAGATAGGAATGTGTGAATTATATTGTTCGAGTTTGCTTAGCCATGCAATTATGGGAAACACTTACTTTGTTATATTCATTTTATTCTAGATCTTCGTATCTATTCTATGAGATAAATTTTATCATTTTAAATGAGTTTTGGGGTCTGGACAAGTGCTTGCTAGTGATGGTGCCTTCGTGCACGAGATTGGGTATGTGGTTGTCTTGTTTGGACCATTAAGGACCGAACTTTGGTAACATCATTGATTCAAGTACACTCGTGCTACCACACGTGGGATATGGGTACTGTACGGTTAAGTAGGGGAGAATTTTTATTGGGTGAAGTCTCATGGTGGTGTAAGGGCACTTGTGTTGATCATTTGTCCGTAGGAGCCGAAGTAATTTTCTATATTGTGCATGGGAGCACCAATTTTAATATTTACATTTCCTCGGTATTTCAAGTGCTATCAAACGCTTGTACTAGGTATGGAAACATCTCACATGGGGGGCCAACTCAATAAAATTTTCTTGCCAAAAACGACCGTATCTCGATTCTCCCTAGCCGACACACCAAAGGAAGTGTGTTAATTCCGGTGTCTTACGAGCTAATCGAGTCATGTGGGTAAAGTAGTACACCTCTGCAGAGTTAAAACTATTTGAATAGCTGTTTCTACGGTTGTGGACAACCGCTTGAGTTCAGGAGTTACTATCGTTAGACTTTGTATTTTAATTGTGGGTAAACTCGGTATTCAGCATGAATGGGATGTTCATGCATTTTTGTTGTATCGAAGTGGGCTGCCACTTTGGTGTTTGTTTGATTCATTTATTATTCAATTTATCACTTATTCACATGCTTTACTTCTACTTCAAATCTATTTTGAAAATGGCAATTGATAAACTAGTGTGTGTAGGTTGAAAATTGTTGCGTCTTTCACAAAACTAAACCAATATGAGCCATCCTTTGGACCAACCTCTAGCATAACTAATTTTTATTTGTGTAAGACTTGCGAGTACATTTGTACTCAATCCGAATGCTGCAATTTCTGCTGAGGAAGACGTTGAACCCGATGTGCTCATTGGTGTCGATTTAGGCGACACTAACGAGTAGTGTTATTATTTAACTCCCGATCGGTTGCCGCTGGGTTATGGGGCATACCATGCTGGACTTTTGGTTTATTTACTTGCTTCCACTGTCACTTTATGATTTTACTTGAATTTGGCCGGTCGGCCATTGTAATAGTTGTAGACTTGAACTATTATGTTGTATGTCTTTTGAACTATAAATGTATGAATGTTTTATGGATATGATCAATGCTATATGTGAGTTTGGGGCATGTTGGTCACTGATCTTGGGAGCCAACATGATCTCATGCTTGTTGTTTATGAATGCTGATTTAACTCACTAAGTGTAGTGCTTGAACTGTTGGAGAACCGATCATCATGTAGTGCTCGCAGAGGTGCAGCGCGCTTGATTGTCGGGGCTCTAGTTTTCGATCTAGCCTCTTGCTTAGATGGAGTTAAGTTAGAATTCATTCACACGGGAGACCCAGTGTTATCTCCATAAGGCTGGGAATGCCTTGGTCTTACGGAGAATAACTCGGGGGTCTCCCCACAAGTGTTGCTATCAGAGCCATACTGACTGTAGGTTAGAAATAGCACGTGCGTTAAGTTTAGCAAGTCCATTGGTCTAAAAATTATTTTCAAATATCAAACTAATTTGAGAAAACTTAAGTTAGGATCTCTTTTATTCCTTACCCATATTAGTATCATTTCTCACCTTATTCTTGTTTCAATTTGCAAAACTAACTCATCTTGCCCTTCTTGTTCTTAGATGAATCACCAGTATCTTGTCAAAGAAACCCAGGCAGAGAATGTAGATGGATACCCAGCGCTACTGAGAGACATGATGTGGAGAGCGAACTTCACATATTAGCCAACCTACTCCATCTACCGACGCGACAAAGGACCTGGAATGGAAGACTATCAGGCCGTGATCCACATCATTGCAAAACAAGTTACGGGGAGCATTCCATACCGTTTCCAGGCACGTGGCACTTCTAAGGCCATGGCATTGCAGGAAGTGGCTCGTATGGCTATGAGTCGTCTTCGTTATGACTTAATGGAGTTTTCTCAGCCACCATATGACCATTTTCCTATGCAAGCACATGGCGCAGATGTGGACACTTTTGCTAGGATTCAGTACGGGGAAGATCCCCAAGTGAGGCAACTGGTGAGGTTGGTTCGCATCATGAACCAAGTTCACCATTGCACCATACGTGAGCTATGGGAGACTCGACATCGTCTCATAGCAGCACAAGGGGGTCTACTGCACCTATACAACATGGGGCTCGTTAACCGTCATGTTGTATACGGCGCAAACGAGGTTTCCCCATATGCGTCTACACCACCAGAGTTTCGACTCCAAAGTGGAAAATCAAGTGATTGATGAGTGGTCACCCTTGCCCCTCACGAATCCGAATGATCCCGATGACACAGGATCACCCAGATACCATCTTCTGGACGAGTTCCCGGTGAATTTTGATCAGGAAAATGGATAGATGTTGACATAGCGAGCTTGCTATTTGGACATGTGTCCAATAAGCTTGTATCTTTGGATTTATGTAATAGGGTAGAAGTTGTTAAACCCTTATTGTTTCCTTGCGAGAACTTTTGTTTCGACAATCACTCCTCGCCTACGGGCAATGTGGATGTGATTGTAACCGGAAAACTATATATTGCTTCAATGGATTTTTATGGTGGCCTATGTGCCTTTGCGATTTCATCTGGTGTTAAGTTTGTGCATTTCCTTGCCATTTCGCATGCTAGATCGAGATCTTCTACTTGCTGTCCAAATTGTCTTTTGCACTCATTCGAGTGTATCTTTCGTCTGTTTTCTAACCATCCTTGTGACATCAGGATGACCGGGCCTAATACTCGTTCACGGGCTCGACAAGACGAAGGGTCACCACCTCCACATGCTCGCTCAGCTTTCATGGATGAGCTCTCTACACGTGGAGAGGTTTTGAGCCCTCCCATCAGCAAAATCAACAAGGTGGTTCGCAGGAAGAAGTGCTTCCACCACCGCCTACTATGGCGGAGGTATTGGCTCAAATTGAAAGAAACCGCATGGATCAAACGCAAATTCTAGAAGCCATTTCCTGCAATACTTCTCCGACACCCGGACCATCGGGGTCACGAACTCAAGGAGGACTCGCTGATTTTCAGCAAACTCATCCCCCGACTTTCTCTAGCACCGAAGACCCTATGGAGGCGGAGGACTGGCTCCGCACCATAGAGAAGAAGCTGGCGATCGCTCAATGCACCGGCATTGAGAGGGTTGTCTTTTCTAGCTATTAGCTGGAAGGCGCCACAAGCGCTGGTGGGATAACTTCTCCACCATGCAACCTGAGGGACGAGTCCCGACTTGGGGCGAGTTCCAAGTGGCCTTCCGTGAGGCTCACATCCCTAAGGGTGTGTTGATGATCAAGCAGCAGCAATTCCTTGCCCTTAAGCAAGGAAGGAAGAGCGTTACGGAGTATCTACACAAGTTCAATTTCTTGGCTCGTTATGCTCCAGATGACGTTTCTACTGATGCCCGCCGTCAGAGTCGGTTCATCAACGGCCTAACAGAGGAGATGCAGCTGGCTCTTGCTGTGCATGACTTCAAGAATTTCCAGCATATGGTCAACAAGTCCATTGTAGTGGAGCACAAGAGCATAGCCTTGGATGAGTCGAGGAAGAGGAAGAGAGTCGCCCAAATGGCAGCAAGCGTCAGTTTCCCTCGGCCGCGCACCGGACCACCCCCGGCACCTTGTGCCCAAGCTTCGGTGCCACCAAGGCCTCCCACAGCGACTCCACGACCTTCTCCACCAGCGGCACAGCAGCGTAATGGGGGCAAAAGCTCCCAAACCAGCAGCACATTCAAGTCAAATGTCACTTGTTTCCATTGTAGCCGCCCCAGGCACTATGCGCATCAATGCCTTGCGAGGCAGCGTAGAATGCCCAGACTTATCAAGCTCCTACACTACCACCAGCTTCGGAAAGACCCTCACCACCTCCAAGGGCAGCATCTACTCCACCTCAAGTCCCTGCACGTGGCTGAGTGAACCATGTGACTACCGAGGAGGCGAACGATGCACCCGACGTCGTTTTGGGTACTCTCTTTGTCAATTCCATTCCAGCTACTATCTTATTTGATTTGGGAGCATCTCATTCATTCATCAAGAAGTCTTTTGCTGCACATCATCAATTTTAAATGCATACACTTTAGCCACCCTATCAAATTCGGTCACCGGGATCGGTTTTCCAAACCGATCAAGTCTCCAGGACGTTAAAGTGGAAATTGAGGATTGGCTTTTGGAAAATCTAATAGTAATAAATTCAATAGGTATTGATGTTATTTTAGGAATGGATTGGCTATCCAAAACCAGGGCAAATCAATTGTGCTCAACGGTCTATTTACATCACAAGAGAAAATGGCAATCAAGTCGCTTTTGCACCTTTAGTGGGAATTCTCATCTCTATGCCTTGGAAGCTAGTACTTCCTTCGAATTAGAGAAAGTACCAGTGGTGTGTGAATATCTAGATGTATTCCCTGAAGAACTCCTAGGCATGCCCCCTGATCGAGAAGTTGAGTTCGTCATTGAGATTGTACCTGGTACTACGCCTATTTCAAAATAGCCGTACCGCATGCCTCCCAATGAGTTGGAAGAATTGAAGAAGCAACTCAAGGAACTCTAAGATAAAGGCTTTATTCATCCGAGATCCTCACCCTGGGGATGCCCGGCTATATTCGTCAAGAAGAAAGACAAGAGTTTGCAGATGTATGTTGACTACTGTCCGTTGAACGAAGTCATTATCAAGAACAAATATCCGCTCATGCGGATTGATGATTTGTTCGATCAATTGAATGGAGCTCAAGTATTCTCCAAGATTCACTTACGATTGGGCTATCATCAAATCAAGGTTAGAGCTGAAGACATACCGAAGATTGCATTATCTACTCGTTACGGTTTGTACGAGTATACTGTGATGTCCTTTGGCCTAACCAATGCTCCAGCTTACTTCATGAACGTCATGAATTTGGTTTTTATGGAGTTTTTGGATCAGTTTGTCATTGTATTCATTAATGACATCCTTATCTACTCCAAGTCTGATGAAGAACACGAGCGGCACTTGCGACTTGTGTAAGAAAAGCTTCGTCAACATCAACTCTAGGCCAAATTCGGCAAATGCGAGTTTTGGCTTCATGAAGTTAGTTTCTTGGGTCATGTTCTATCCAAGGTGGTGTCGCTATTGATCCAAGCAAAGTACAAGATGTCCTTGATTGGAAACAACCCAAGAGTGTCACCAACATTCATAGTTTTCTCGGACTTGCGGGTTATTACCGTAGATTCATCCAGAATTTTTCAAAAATTGTGAGGCCAATGATCCAGCTTCTAAAGAAAGAAAAGAAGTTCGAATGGTCAGAGGAATGCGAGCATAGCTTTTAGATCTTAAAAGAATATCTGACCAAAGCTCTAGTGCTCATCCTGCCTGATATTCACAAGAGCTTCGATATATACTGCAATGCATCTCGCCATGGGCTCGGTTGTGTGCTCATGCAAGAGGGGCGAGTTGTGGCGTATGCATCAAGGCAATTGATACCTCACTAAGTTAATTATCCCACGCATGACTTGAAACTTGCAGCCGTAGTTCATGCTTTGAAGATTTGGCGACATTATCTCATCGGTAATCGTTGCGAAATCTACACCGATCACAAGAGTCTCAAATACATCTTCACCCAAGCCGATCTGAACTTGAGGCAAAGAAGATGGCTCGAGTTGATCAAAGATTATGATTTGGGACTCCATTATCATCCAAGGAAAGACAATGTGGTAGCTGATGCCTTGAGTAGAAAATCACAATGCAACTATTTATCAGTAACTCCCATTTCGGCAAGCTTGTGTGTTGCACTGCAACGTCTGCACTTGGAGATAATTGAAGAAGGGTCTCTTGCTGCCCTTAGTGTGAATTTTACACTTGAGGACTAGATCAAGGAAGCCTAGAAGACTGACATGGAAGTAGCTCAAATTTAGGAGAAACTGAAGCAAGGCGAGGCCAAATGTTTCACCGAAGATGCATAAGGCACCCTATGGTTCGGAAACCGTTTGGTGGTGCCATTTGATCGCAACTTGAGAGAGTTAATTCTCAAGGAGGCTCACAACTCTCAATTCTTCATTCACCCCGGAAGTACCAAGATGTATCAAGACCTGAAAAAGAGGTTATGGTGGAGTCAAATGAAGTGACAGATCGCACAATATGTTGCTGAGTGCGATGTATGTCAGAGAGTCAAGTCTGGGCATTTAAGACCAGCGGGTACTCTCCAACCCTTGCCCATTCCAAAATGGAAGTGGGAGGAAATCAGTATGGACTTCATCACTGGACTTCCAAGAACTCAATCTGGATCAAATTCCATATGGGTGATTGTCGATCTTTTGACTAAGGTCGCCCATTTCATTCCTGTTAAGACCACCTACACCGGGGACAAGCTAGCTGAGCTTTATATCGTGAGGATCATCCATCTCCATGGTGTGCCAAAGGTAATAGTTTCAGATAGAGGTCCGCAGTTCACATCCCATTTATGGAAATGCTTGCATAAAGCAATGGGGACCAACCTATCTTTTGGCTCCGCTTATCACCCGCAAATGGATGGACAAACCGAGAGAGTGAACCAAGTTTTGGAAGACCATCTCCGAGCTTGTGTGTTGTCCTATAGCAAGAATTGGGAAAAATACTTACCGTTTGCAGAGTTCTTCTACAATCAAGCATACAGATGTCACCCTTCGAGGCATTGTATGGAAGACCCTTGAATTGGTCCGAAGCCGGGGAGAGACCATTCTATGGTCCAACCTTGGTGGAGGATGCTGAAGAGCAAGTTCGTATCATCCGTGAGCGACTTCGAACGGCTCAATCTCGTCAGAAGTCATATGTCGACCGTCATCGTCGCGAGTTGAGCTTTTAGGTAGATGATCATGTTTACCTTAAGGTCTCTCCGATGAAAGGAATGTGTCGTTTCCAAGTTAAAGGCAAGTTGGCACCTCGCTACATTAGACCATTCTGAATTATAGCGAAGTTGGGATCGGTTGCCTATCAATTGGAGTTGCCACCATCACTTTCAGATGTGCATGATGTGTTCCATGTTTCACAACTGAAGAAGTGCCTTCGCGTTCCAACTGAAGCAACTAAGTTGGAAGAACTTCGACTTGCAACCCGATCTCTCTTATCGGGAGCACCCGGTTCGCATTCTTGAAGAAATGGAGCACAAGATGAGAAATCACAAAAACAAGTTCCTCAAAGTTTAGTGGAGTAATCATACTGAAGATGAGGCTACTTGGGAACGTGAAGACCATATGCGAAGTGAATATCCATATCTTTTTCCTTCAACTTGAAGTGCCTTCGAATCAAAAGGCAAGGTTAAACAAAGCAATGGTAAGAAAAATATAATAACCATCTATTGTAACTTTGTAAGATATCTTAGCACTATCTTTAAAGGAAATCAACACAACAGATGTTGTATTCCTTTAAAAACTTCCTATCCAATCTCCGACCTACCCAGATCTCGGGGTCGAGATCTTTTGTAAGGGGGAGGTTTGTCACATCCCCAAGTTAATAAAGAGGATTACTATGCATCTCATGAGCATGCATCATTGTTTTCATGTTATTACATTATATATTACACTTGGAAAATCTTGTTCAAATGATAAACACACACTTAAAGAAGTAAACTCCAAAAGAAAACTGAAAAAAATGCTACTAAAGTTCTTATGGAAGTAATTTATTCAAATACTACATTAATTATCATGAATTAATATAATTTTTAACCCTCGAGAAATTCTAACACAACCTAACAACCTAATTCAAGTTTGAATTTAAACTGCACAAAATATAACATGAATAGAGGGCTTTCAAATTTTATATGGGTATTAGGTCTTCCCAGGAACACCTCTGAATTATTTTAGATTTTTAGGAATTTTATTTCTATTTTTAGTGACCTAGTCAAAGTAGCAGTTTAGATTTCAAACTCAGTCAACTAAGAATAACTAGGGCTAATATGGACTGTCCGATCTTAATCGGATGGCTCATACGCGTGGTCCGATCCACACCAGGCCAGCCCAAACACAACTAGGACCATTTTGGACCGTCCGATTGAAAAGCGACTGTCCAGATTAGTGGGCCGTTCGGACCATCTGGACTCGCCTCACATCTGGGCCCTCCGATGCGAAATGAACGATCCAGATCAATTGGGCCGTTCAAACCGTCCGAATGTGCAATGATTATGGACCGTTGGATCTTAATCGGACCATCGAGATGAATGGTTCGAACGTTTCACTCGCGCACGCCGTGTCGTTTCGCTGACGAGGCGGGCCCACTTGTCAGTTCTTTCTCCCTCCTCTCGCTGACGTGCTCGTCGAGTCGCACAGAGAGTAAATGCCACGTCGCCGCTGCATGCTCCGTCGCCGCCGAGAGCCACCGCCCATGGCAACCAATCTTAGAGCTTCTCCATTTAACGCCGCCTCCACTCTGTCACTTTTCCGCGCTTAAGAAACCTCCAAACCCTAGTTTTTCCTCACTTTTCCTCTCGATGGCTGAGGAAAGGGACGCTCTCTTCTATTCTCTACTCCGGTAAGCTTCCACCGGGTGGTACCTTTCAACTCTATGATCATCCCTGTGTCCATTTTTGTTAATGCAAGCTTCTCTCATTGCTTGTAGCTCCCGGACCACCGCGGTGCCATTGCACGCTCCAGAGCACGCTCCCGTGGACACCACCGTGTCAATCTTCACTTCCGGGAGGTATCATCCTATGCCTTCCGTGTCATATTGTGTCATTTAGCATGATAATGAAAACCCCTCAAGCAAATTTGATAATGCACGACAGGATCGCTGCTCAACTCCAGCTAGCCACCGGTGAAGGCCACCTCAGATGCTCTAATCACTCCCACTAGGTGTGCAACACTATTGGGCATCTAACCCTGTCCATGGCCGGCTCCCGTTGTCGTACACGGACAACAACTGTAGCAAATGATTAGGCATTAAATGATGATGATTAGTATTTAGTCGTTGTCTTAACGTCGTAATGTGTCACTTACACGTGGGCCTAACCACTTAAGCGCATGCACAGTGTGCATGCATGAGTGGACCTAGTCTAGTGAGCTACGCCACTCACACCAGGCCCCACTTGTCAGTTTGAAAGTTTTAACCGCTAGTTAAAAAGGAAAACACACTATTCACGGGACCCCACATGTCGTTGGCTGTGGTTAGCGCAGCCCTCGGTAAGAAAAGGAATAAATACTGTAAGAATATCGAAATCTATTAATCTGCACACTAAAAAATATGGATAACTTCTAAAATACATAACTAATTCATCTCAACTCCAAAATGGATGAAACCAGTGCTAATAATTTTTATTTCTAATGAAATTCATACTAAAATTTGTTTCAAACTTTTCTCTATAGCAGAGAATATAATTCTGGAGAGTGATCCATAAACCTACTATTTTTACAATAGGAAAAGGTGATAACTTTGAAAATGCATAACAAATTCATAAAAACTCCAAATGAGAAGAACCCAAATGTTTTGGACTTTTCTTAATATTCTCTATTTATCTATATAATCTTTGTATCCCCTACTGCTCTACAAATTTTGACCAAATAATTAAATGCGTGAATAATAATGATTGTAATTAAATTGGATTTTTTAAAAAACTAAGATTCAAACTGCTATAACACTCACATAATAACTCCAAATGAAATAAATATTTCACCTAAATTCATATAAAATCATAATCTAGCCACTGTAGAAAAATCATACATTTTTGAGCACTTTGAATTTTTCGGCTTTTCTCGATGTTTATTCGATATCGTTAATTCTATAGATTGCGAGGCTATCGATATTGACTCGTACACGGCTGAGAGTGAACAACTGATCTACCAGCAAGGCAAGCATTATTTGAACTTTCTTTTGCATCATATTTGATCCCAGTTTTGGTTAAGTTAGTGCAATGATAATTGCTTGCATGCTATTTTGATAATGTCGCTATTTTTGTGATGTGGAGAATAGTTATATCCTATTCAATGAGGTTAATCTTGAATTACTCAAGTACCACATGCTTAAGATAGTAATATGTGAATTATATTGTTCAAGTTTGCTTAGCCATGCAAGTCTAGAAACGGTAGTTTGATTGTCGGGAATAGCCCGACAATTATGGGAAACACTTACTTTCTTATATTCATTTTATTCTAGATCTTCGTATCTGTTTTATGAGATAAATTTTATCATTTTAAATGAGTTTTGGAGTCTGGACAAGTATAGTGCTTGGACTGTTGGAGAACCGATCATCATGTAGTGCTCGCAGAGATGCAGTGCGCATGATCGTCGGGGCTCTAGTTTTCGATCTAGCCTCTCGCTTAGATGGAGTTAAGTTGGAATTCATTCACACGGGGGACCCAGTGTTATCTCCATAAGGCCAGGAATGCCTTGGTCTTACGGGAATAACCTAGGGGTCTCCCCACACATCGGTAGTCGTTATAGCTGATCGATGTGTTTGACACAACGTATGGGTCCTCCGGGTCCACGGAGGATTAACCCCCATACGTGTAACTCTTAATTAACTCATTCCCTTGGAAAACGTCTCGTAAGACTTAGCCGTGCCGGCATACCTAAGGAAGTGTGCTTAATAGCTTGGTAAAAAGGCGGTCCGACTTGTGGGTAAAGTTGTACACCCCTGCAGAATTTAATCTATTCGAATAGCCTCGTCCTAGGTTATGGACATGCTTGGTTAGGTTGTACAGGAACTAGACTACAACTTTTTCGATAAAATTTGAATTTGGGTGGTACGAATGGGTAATTCATGCTATGTTGTGGTGGCTGTTGGGAAGTCACCTCTAGGATGTTATTTATGATTATAAATGTTGTCTCACTGTTATTTAAACAAATAAAAATAGATTTGATAAAATTGCCTTCAATCTATTACACTATTGCAAATGAAATATTGCTTTGTGCTGAAAATGAACCCTACAACCTCTCCTTTGTTTAGCTTGCATGTAGCTATGTATAGGTTTGTTATGCGTAAGTCTTGCGAGTACATTTTTGTACTCAGTTGCATTGCTTAATTGATACAGAAGAGGTTGACCCCCAAGGGGTTAACAAGGTGAGACCGACTTCGCCTTTGACTTTGACGACTAGCTTGGACGTTTCTGGTCGGTTGCCTTGTGGGTAAGGGCAAACCGCTTGGCTTTTGTTTATCGCCATCTTATTGCTTTTGTTTCTGCTGTTACTTTGTTTAATTACCTTCTCTTTTGGCCGGTTGGCCCCTTTTGTAATAACTCTATATTGTGTATGTCTTTTGTGTTGTAATTTGAAGACTCGGTATTGTAATGACTTGTGTATGGAATGGATGCTATGTTTTGTGATGGAGTATGTGTACCGCTCCTGAGATGTACATGTTGGGTCACGGGTAGGCTACGATAGCTACAAACAAAAATTTCTACCACGTAAACCAGGAAGCCATGCAAGTAGATGATCATAGATCGTTACCACCAGACGCGCAGAACAGCGGAAGAAGGGTTGGAGCAGCCTGGTCCAACGAAGAGCGCGTCGATGTAGTGGTCGTAGTCGATCGTCCAACGTCCAGCAAGTCGATGTAGTGGTCGCAGTCGATCGTCTCCTCCAGCAACGTCTGCGGTTCCTTGTCAAGATCGCGGATCGTCCTCAAGCGCAACAATCGTAGTAGCGCCTCTACGGTATCCACACGTCCAGGGAAGGAACAACCGAACGCTGGTGTGCCAGCACCAAGTCGCACGGTGGAGCTCTCAGGAAGATGGCGGCTAGGGTTTCGGTGGTGTTTCACGCATCTTTCCCAATAGCCTCATGCACCTCCTTATATAGTGCTCGTGACGGATCCTATCCGGACACGTTTACGAATCGTATTCGTACTGGTTTGTTCCAACTCGTTAAGTGTGTGACCCTGTAGGTTCATGTGTAGTTCGGTTGTGATTCGGAAACCGTTTCCGATCACGAGTCGTAGCGGCTCCTAGCAGAACATATCGATTCCCGAAAACACACAAATTATATCGGACGAACCTTAATGCAATATGATATACGACCAGGTCCTCATCACTTACGACCAGGTCCTATCTCTATACGACCAGTTCGTATTTGATCACGACCAACTCGTAACTCCTTACGATTTGGTTTCGACCACTCTGTGATTACGTTCGACCAGTCTACGACTTGCTTGTATCTCCATACGACCAGTCGGTAGCTGGTCGAACTAAGTGACCTACTCATGTATTCTCCCTTTGCCTCACGATATCTGGTTGAACTCCAGGTGAGATGTTGTGTCATCCATGGACTGTTCAATACTTTTTCGATCAAGTGTCGAGATAACCTTATGTGGTGAACACTTGACTACTAGTGGCATGGCCATGCATTTTCTTTATCCGATCTGCACGAGGGCCCAGAGACATCTCTCTGTTATGTTAGGAGGGCAAATCCCATATCCGACCAGTCACATTCCTCTCCATGTTTGAGCATACCCAGCTACCTTTATAACTACCCGATTCACGGTGTAGCGTTTGGCAACCCCTAAGAGTGCTCTTACACATGTAGGAAACCATCTTGATCTCAGGTCTAAGGATTATACATCATCATTGCTTGAGACCAACTAATGACACATAGATTCATAACAATCTCAATAGTGCCTCAAGATGGGTCTTATCCAACATCATGTTCTCTAACATGTGTCCATATTATTGGTTTGATATCTCCATATCTATGACTCGTGAAACATAGTCATCAACCAATACATATGCTAGTCTATTCATATGTGTCCTCATATGTTTACGACCAGGGATCGTGTAAGAATAATTATCGCAAAAATATAGAGTTTCACAACCAAGTCACATACTTGATAATAAATATTAACAATATTATTCTAGGAACAAGATAACACATTATCCAATGTTATGAACATAATGAAATATAATCATCTCTATGATTGCCTCTAGGGCATATTTCCAATAGTCTCCCACTTGCACTAGAGTCAATCATTTTAGGTATCTAATACTGATAGCTCTTGTGTGTGCCTCATGCTTTGGTCAGTGTGAGAGGCTTTGTCAGCGGATCAAGAACATTTAAATCCGTATGAACTTTGCATATCTTAACATCTCCTCTATCCACCAATTCGCGGATAAGATGATAACGCTTTGAGTATGTGTTTGGACTTGATGGGATCTAGGCTCCTTAGCTTGAGCAATGGCTCCATTGTTGTCACAATAGAGATCCATTGGGCTCGAGGCACTCGGAACCATTCCCAATTCAGCAATGAAATTCCTTATCCAAACACCTTCTTTTGCAGCTTCAGAAGCCGCAATGTACTAAGCCTCTGTCGTGGAATCAGCAACCGTCTCTTGCTTGGAACTTTTCGACTCATTTGCTCCTCCATTCAAAATGAATACAAAACCAGATTATGACGATAATCATCTTTGTCGGTTTGAAAGCTTGCATCGGTGTAACCATTTACAACGAGCTCTTCATCACCGCCATAAACTAGGAACACATCCTTAGTCCTTCTTAAGTACTTAAGAATATTTTTCACAGTTGTCCAGTGACCTTCACCGGGATCAGCTTGGTATCTGCTCGTAACACTTAGAGCATATGATACATCTGGTCGTGTACATATCATGGCGTACATGATAGATCCAATGGCCGAAGCATATGGAATATCACTCATTTTGTCTCGCTCATCGGTGGTGGAGGACACCGATTCTTGCTAAGATTAATGCCATGCGCCATGGGCAAGAATCCTCTCTTGGAATTTTGCATGTTGAACCGATTCAACACTTTGTCTATGTACATTTCTTGGCTTAATCTAATTAGCCTTTTAGATCTATCTCTATAGATCTTTATTCCCAAGATATATGCTGCATCTCCTAAATCTTTCATTGAGAAACTTTTCCTTAATGAAGATTTAACAGATTCTAGCATCGGAATGTCATTTCCGACCAGTAGTATGTCATCTACATACAAGATCAGAATAACAAGTGCGCTCCCACTAACCTTCATGTAAACACAAGGTTCTTCTTTGTTCTTGACGAAACCAAACCTTTTGATCTCCTCATCAAAACGTATATTCCAACTCCGAGATGCTTGCTTCAATCCATAAATGGACTTTTGAAGTTTGCATACTTTACTAGCATTGTTTGGATCGACAAAACCTTCAAGTTGTGTCATGTACACATCCTCATCTAGATTTCCATTAAGGAAAGCTGTTTTGACATCCATTTGCCATATCTCATAGTCAAAATATGCGACAATTGCTAGAATGATCCGAGCAGATTTAAGCATCGCTCTTGGTGAGAAAGTCTCATCGTAGTCAACTCCTTGAACTTGTCAAAAACCTTTTGCGACTAGTCGAGCCTTATGAATGTGAACATTTCCATCCATATCAATCTTTTTCTTATAGATCCATTTGCACTCAATGGTTTTGACACCATCAAGTGGATCGACCGGTTTCAAACCCGATTTTCTCTCATGGAATCTATTTGGTTCATGGCTCCAAGCCATTTCTCGAGTCCGGGTCCATCATCGCTTCCTCATAAGTCTTAGGCTCACCATTATTCAATAATAATCGTCATGCCCATACCTTGTAGGCAATTGACGCGCCTTTTAGATCTCGTGGGTGGTGCCTTATCTCTGAGTTCAACAACAATTTGTTCATCGAGAGGTTCAATAGGAGTTGAAACACTTTCGGATGTTTCCGAATTTCTTGAGTTGCACCTTTCTCCCATCGACTCCTTTTGAAAGAAACTCTTTCTCCAAAAGACACCATTTAAGACAACAAAAACTTTGTCTTCTTCCCGGTTGTAGAAATAATATCCTTTGGTTTCCCTAGGATATCCTATAAAGAAGCATTTATCTGATTTGGGTGTGAGCTTATCAGACGTCAAACGTTTAACATAGACATCACATCCCCAAATCCTTAGAAAAGACAAACTAGGACTTTTCGGTCCACATCTCATATGGTGTCTTATCTCTGATTTAGATGGTACCTTATTTAAAATGAAAGCGGCGGTTTCTAGAGCATAACCCCAAAAATATAATGGCAGATCCGATTGGCTCATCATTGATCGAACCATGTCCAACAAGGTCTGTTCGCCGCTCGGACACCCCATTCCATTGTGGAGTGCCGGGTGGTGTAAGTCAGGGAACAATTCCACATTGTTTCAAATGATTACCAAACTCATGGCTTAAAAACTCACCTCCACGATCAGATCGTAAAGATTTGATTGTCTTGCCAAGTTGATTTTGTACTTCATTCTGGAACTCCTTGAACTTTTCAAAGGATTCCGACTTGTGCCTCATTAAGTAGATATAACCATATCTACTATAGTCATCGGTGAAAGTAATGAAGTACTGAAAACCACCTCTAGCTGTCGTACTTATTGGTCCACACACATCAGTATGTATGAGTGCCAACTGGTCGGACGCCCTTTCACTACGACCAGTGAAAGGCGTCTTGGTCATCTTTCCGACCAGGCAAGACTTGCATGTTTCAAATGATTCTAAATCAAATGAGTTTAGAGTTCCATCATTATGGAGCTTTTTCATGCGTTTCTCACTTATGTGACCCAAGCGACAATGCCAAATAAAAGTGGAATTTATTTCATTAGGTAAAGCCTTTTAGCATTAATATTATAGGTGATGCATCATCAAGATTTAAAATAAACAACCCATTCAAAATAGGTGCATAGCCATAAAACACTTCATTCAAAAATATAGAACAACCATTGTTCTCTATAATGAATTTATAACCCTCGCCATCAAACATGAGGCGAGATAATGTTTCTACTAATGGTCGAGCGTAATAACAATTATTCAATTCCATAATAAATCACGAAGGCAATAGTAGTGGCATAGTCCCGACGGCTAATGCAAACAACCTTTGCTTTATTCCCGACGCGAAGATCCATCTACGCCTTGCAATCATCCTACTTCTTGTTAGACTCGCATCGAATTGCATATATGAGCAACCGATCCGTATCAAATACCCATGAGTTAACGGAAGAGTCGACAAGAAAAATGTCTATAACATTAATACCGTAGTGGAAGTTTTAGTCCCACCATTCCTTTTACGATCGGCCGGTATTTCTTGCGGTTCCTCTTCCATGGCCTAGTTCTTTGCGATAAAAGCATTCATTCTCTTGAGTCGGGCGGACTTAGTCTTGGGTTTAGGTTTGTCGGTTTGGATCTCATCCAAACTTTAGCCTTGCCCTTTTCTTGACCCAAGTCTTAGCCTTCTTCTTGAAGCTTGTACTCTTTTGCACCATCATCACATGATTGTTGCATTTCTTAATCTTGCCCTCTGTTTGTCTTAAGCATCATATGCGATTCGGTGAGATTCTTGTCTAAGCTGTTCATATGGAAGTTCAAAATGAGGCGGCCATAGCTTTCGAGAAGCGAAGCAAGAATCAAATCTGTAGCCAATTCTTGGCTAAGTGGAAAACCAAGTTTTTCCAAGCTCGTGTGTAACCAACCATTTTGATTACATGAGGGCTCACCAACCACCCTCGGCTAGCTTACATCCAAACAAGTTCTTTGAGATCTCAAATCTCTCGTTCTTGCTTGTGTCTCAAACATGCCTTTGGCGCTACGATCATATCGTGAGCCTCTATGTTCTCAAACCGCTTCGAAGGTGCGAGTTCATAGCGGCAAGCATGAGACAGCTAACATCAAGGGACTCATCACATGCCTTTTATAGGCGGTTTTAATAGCAGCGGAGAGCATTTTACGAGGCACTTACGAATTGGTTCTTCTAGAACATGTTCCTTTTATCTTGCACGAGAACAATTCTCGAGTTCTTGGGACCAATCCATAAAATTTGTTCCATTAAGTTTTTCCTTTTCAAGTATCGAGCGTAAAAGCAAAAGCGGATGTAGGTACAGAGATTGGTGCCATGATCTACAACAAAAATATATGCAAAACTAAGACATATGTTCATTAAAGTAACTTCTATTAAACAATTTAATAAAGATACTCCCACTAAACACCATATCCCTCTTATGACATTTAATGATTCAAGATCCATAATCATTAATCAACTAGTGAGCTTTGGCTTCCTTTGCTAGAAGACTAGTGAAAGCGGTAAGCAACCTTTGCTAATCATATCTACTATATGACTCTTGTTGTTGGGCAGCAACTCTATGCTTGACACCCAACCTTTATGCCCCAAGGTCCACAACTGTTATGATAACCTTGTTAAGTTGAACCAATGCCGGTAGCGTAAGTGTACGACACAAACCCATCTAGTCAAGGAGAGTTAATGGCACTCTGCTTTGGCAAGACCTACCATTAAAAATACATGACTTTTGATGGTGCGGCATATTTGGGAGGGCATCAATTTAACTTAATATTAAGTGAGGGAATTTTACTTCTATCATGTTAAAAGCAATTAAAGCAAAATAACATGCATAGAAATAAATGAACAGGAATGTAAAGGCATTCACAGACAATCAAATTGCATTGTGATATAGCATGACCCTTCTTCATGGTAATCTCCATCGCCATGCATCCTGTTCACCATGTCTTCAAGTGGTGGACTCCTCCAAGCACTCCTACTAAGCCATTATTTCTAATAGCACTAGTAATGAAACACAAGGAGTAAAGAAGCATCACAAGTCGACACGCAGGCCGTTATACAATTATAGACAGCCTTGGGCTGCAATTAACATGACACGCAGGTCATGAATATTACAAGCATACATGCATCTCATACATGAAACAGTATGGGTCATACTATTCACATCAATCCCTGCAAAAACAAGTTATGCACAGAATCCAATTCTAACGGATGACATGAGCACACACTACCTATAGCGCGCGGTACGAATACCTTTTTCGAAACATGAATCTTATTCACGTATCCGAGCCTTAGAAATCATCGGGTTAATCAAATTAGCCCTATTCCAAACCAATCTGTTCAATGCCTTGATCGACCACATCTTTGCGGCATACTCCGATGGCGAATTCGACCGTAGGAGTGATATGCGATGCAGTGGTGGACAAGTGCAATAAACTATTGGTCCTTATAGCTCATACCTCCTCGTAAACCCATCTACTACCACCGAGAAACCGATCGATCTTATCGACCAGGGTCTAGGTCGTTCCATCTATATGAACTGATCTAGGTTACCAAAATCGACCAGTAATAGATCCAATCTACTACTACCACATATCAAGTATATGCGATCGATCCGGATCAAAAACTACGCAGATGGCTCGATACCCTTTGTTGGGTCACGGGTAGGCTACGATAGCTACAAACAAAAATTTCTACCACGTAAACCAGAAGCCATGCAAGTAGATGATCATAGATCGTTACCACGAGCCGCGCAACAGCGGAAGAAGGGTTGGGCGGCTGGTCCAGCGAAGAGCGCGTCGATGTAGTGGTCGTAGTCGATCGTCCAACGTCCGACAAGTCGATGTAGTGGTCGAGTCGATCGTCTCCTCCAAAGCGTCTGCGGTTCCTTGTGAAGATCGCGGATCGTCCTCAAGCGCAACAATCGTAGTAAGCGCCTCTCGGTATCCACCGTCCGGAAGGAACAACCGAACGCGGTGTGCGGCACCAAGTCGCACGGTGGAGCTCTCAGGAAGATGGCGGCTAGGGTTTTGGTGGTGTTTCACGCATCTTTCCCAATAGCCTCATGCACCTCCTTATATAGTGCTCGTGACGGATCCTATCCGGACACGTTTACGAATCGTATTCGTACTGGTTTGTTCCAACTCGTTAAGTGTGTGACCCCTGTAGGTTCATGTGTAGTTCGGTTGTGATTCGAAACCGTTTCCGATCACGAGTCGTAGCGGCTCTTAGCAGAACATATCGATTCCCGAAAACACACAAATTATATCGGACGAACCTTAATGCAATATGATATACGACCAGGTCCTCATCACTTACGACCAGGTCCTATCTCTATATGACCAGTTCGTATTTGATCACGACCAACTCGTAACTCCTTACGATTTGGTTTCGACCACTCTGTGATTACGTTCGACCAGTCTACGACTTGCTTGTATCTCCATACGACCCGATCAGTGGTCGGTCGAACTAAATGACCTCTCATGTATTCTCCCTTTGCCTCACGATATCTGGTTGAACTCGGGTGAGATGTTGTGTCATCCATGGACTGCTCAATACTTTCTCGATCGAGTATCGAGATAACCTTATGTGGTGAACACTTGACTACTAGTGGCATGGCCATGCACTTTCTTTATCCGATCTGCACGAGGGGCCCAGAGACATCTCTCTGTTATGTTAGGAGGGCAAATCCATATCCCACCAGTCACATTCCTCTCCATGTTTGAGCATACCCAAAGCTACCTTTATAACTACCCGATTCACGGTGTAGCGTTTGGCAACCCCTAAGAGTGCTCTTACACATGTAGGAAACCATCTTGATCTCAGGTCTAAGGATTATACATCATCATTGCTTGAGACCAACTAATGACACATAGATTCATAACAATCTCAATAGTGCCTCAAGATGGGTCTTATCCAACATCATGTTCTCTAACATGTGTCCATATTATTGGTTTGATATCTCCATATCTATGACTCGTGAAACATAGTCATCAACCAATACATATGCTAGTCTATTCATATGTGTCCTCATATGTTTACGACCGAGGATCGTGTAAGAATAATTATCGCAGAAATATAGAGTTTCACAACCAAGTCACATACTTGATAATAAATATTAACAATATTATTCTAGGAACAAGATAACACATTATCCAATGTTATGAACATAATGAAATATAATCATCTCTATGATTGCCTCTAGGGCATATTTCCAACAGTACATACTCTCCGAGGCGCGGGATATTTGGATTGTGATGCTAGAGTCAAGTGGATAGCTAAGCATTACATGCTAAATACCCCGGGTTCTCACAGTTTAACTGGAACCCACGCTGACCATGTGGGAACAAAACAGTATACTGTAGCGCCATAAAAGTAGAATGCAATGAAGAAATTCGATGTAGGCCACATGCCCTGTCGTGCATGATTAAATCATGCGATGGGGTCTGAATCGAGAAGTCACCTATTAGTAAGCCAGCGAGTTGGTCAACTGATGGTAGACTAAATTGAGGGCTATCATCGTAAACAGGGGCAAAAATGCAAATAGCTAGCTGTTCATCCTCGTAACCAAGCAATCGATCTCTTGTAATTCTAAACTGGTTGACTAAATGATTATACAGATCAAGCATATCTATAAGTGCAGCCACTATATACGGGTCTAGATCCCCATCGGTAGCTATCATCTGGATCTAAAGCACGGATTCTATTAGTGATCTCGTTGTCGGTATCATAGATGTAAAGTTCCTCAAACTTAGGAGAGTCACCTGGATTCGATAATAGAGACCCTATGGATTTGGCCATTAATTTTGAAAATAGGGGGTCCATGACCTATATTAGATGACCAATCTATGGATGCTCCCATGGAGGTGAATGCAAAAAGATAGTTGTATTGGCGGATTCTCGTATGAGCGTTTTGGAGCGATAGTCACCATCGAAGTTCAGCAAGTTAGCTAAGAAAGACAACGGTTTTTAAGCGATGGAACATGAACTTTACCACCCTTGCAAAAATATTATAAACTATCGTTTGTCTCTCACGAAAGATGGCCTCTAACACGTTCTTGGAACCAAATGCTAGCTAGCATGACGGTGTACACACTCATATTACAGTGAACCATAATATGATCTCCCCATTCTTGGCTACAAAATGGAAATAACTACCGTAAACATAGGAACTACAAAATGAAACAATTTTCATAAGTAACCTAAAAAGAGCGGTTAGGAGTGGTACATACCTTTAAGATATTGGACATATTAATGCAGGAAGTGCGACAAAGCAACATTAGGACTAAGGTCAGACGAGGTCTAAATGGAGGTGAATAAAAGTACCGGTAGATGAATGATTAGCTAGATTAGATAGGAATGAAAGAATAATATCCCACAAAGGACGAATAACCCTCAACTAAGCGAGAGGGTTGGTGCATAAACACGCACCTATTAAGTAAATAAATATCGATAGGCAATGACCTAGGCGTAAAACCGACGATGCGCAAGTATAAGCCGATGTTTCTTATGATTACGGTTCGCAGAGGAGGAGCAACGATAGGAAGTAACCATCGCCTACTAACGCAAAACATAAGAGCATATGACAAATATCGTAAAAAGTGATCAAGTCTACGATAGAGGAGACGAAAGCGGGACAAAAGTTTTTAAGCTGTGATGCATTGTGGGGACCCGACGCCGGATCCGTTTAAAGCCAAGTGATTGCACAACACTTAACATGAAACATAAGCGATTCCAAGTGCGGGATATGTGTCTCATGTTAGCTCCCAAGGATCGATGGCTAACATGCACATATCCTAGTACACAACATTGCAATCACATCCATACACAATCATACAAGAGTAAAGGAATTGTAATTACAACATCATCAAATAGAACTTTTAAGTACAAGTTTGTATAGGAGTACCATTCGGCCAAACATAATTATCAAGAATAAATTGCAGCGGAAGACAAACTTAAAATAATAGCAAATAACCGAGTTGGCATGCCCACAATCCCACAAGCAACCAACTGGAGTTAAAGTCATAGCGTCTGAAGTACTTTACCCAATTCGAATGACTTCTCACCTGAACAATAGACAATTTTTAAGTACAAAATTGTACTCGCGAGACTTTTCAAGAAAAATAAGGATGCATGTAAGTATCAAAGGAAGGCTACTACACTAGTCAATTTTCAGCATAAAAGCAAGTTTTTCAATTAGATAAACAATATAGATTCAAACTACCATTTCTAAAACATTTAGAAAACATTGTATAACAGTAATTAATGATCAACAACAGTATAATCTCCGAATATAATCAACACACGAACATCCCATTCGTGACACAATTCATTCCATAACACATTAACACGCGAACTTCGCGTTCATGATAACAATTCAGATCTGAAAATACTAACATACTGACATAACAATTCCAACCATAACCCAACTTAATTTCCCATAAGCTAACTGTGCATGCTTTCCCACAAGTGATGTCCATAACCGGGGACACGGCTATCCGAATAGATTTATTTAACTCTACAGAGGTGTACAGCTTTACCCACATGATATGATTATCTCATAATGTCGATCAATGCACTCTTAGTAGGAATGTGGTGAGATATCATAACGAGGCCATTACAATGCCATGTCCTAACTATCAAACCACAGGGCTAAGAACCATGGCAGGCCATCCATGCTTTCGGTGGAATGATTTGGTATGGGAAGGTCTTGTGCATCGAATTAAAGCTGTTCCTTCATGATTCATTTAGTTTGGGTGTTACTGCTGCATGCTGATTCTTAAAGACTACGAACACATATAATGCTAAATTGAATACTCTCCTACCAAAGCACCTCCAAGCATGGTTATGTTGTTCAGACTAAACTGAAAAGCAAATAAGTCGAATGCTTTCAAGGTTTGTCAACAACACATTGTGTAGTTTAACATATAATGGTCACTTTTTCATAAAAATGGCAAGGAATTTCCCGACAAGATAAATCTGCACGGAGTAGTAATCACTCATCAGACAAATTACTTTAAAATTCCTCTTTCTTTACAAACTAAAATTCTAATTAAAGGGTACTACTTTTCGGTTTTCACTAGGAAATGTTCATCCGTGACATGAAAATAAAGGGCACAAGTACTTGCGATCTGAGCCACTGAAAATTTTGAGAATTGGACTACTAGAACTCGGGAGTATCTTCTTGATTATTACATGCTTCTAAAGTTAAGAATTCAGTCATCAAGGCCTTGCCCTTTGAATTTGCAGTTGATTTAGGATTCTGAAATTAGATCTGACTGCTAGGAGTCATTCCAATTGTTTAAATTTCAAACTTATTATTAGCATGCCATAGTTCGTACACACCGCAAAGAAACACAACAAAAGGGCCATATGATGAATAGAATATGTCCATATAATCATTAAAACAATTGGAACAATCAAGAAATGACCTTGTATTGTTGTTTTGAATCACTCCCCATCTATCACGAACCACGGCACAAAACCCTTGTAGTCTGAGAATAGAAATTGAAAATGGCCTTGTGAACTTGGGTTGCTCTGCTTGAACAAGTGATGATTAGAGAAAGACAACATTGGCGGTAAAACTAGATCTGCCGCGTCTTGACCTCCATCGTCTTTCCATCGTTCTCTTCTCTGAAGGATGGATTAGGCGATGGCATGATGCACATCAACGGATGAACCTCTCAATCTTTGACTTCCTTGCAGGTTACAAAAAAAATCTAGTTAAGTAAATTGGCGTGACATGGAACTCTATGAATTGCGGTAATAATATAAAAAATTGGAAAAACTCTAATCATGCCCAAGCTCATCAATCCCTTGCACAATTGAGCAACAATAACTTGGGTGAGGCCATTGAAGCATTATATCGAACATGTGTTGGGCAACAAGAACAATAACACATACTCAAATGAAGATGAGGAAGGACCAACAAATCGGACTCTTGATTGCGTTGACATGCAGGGTGGTGCTGATGGGGTGAAGAAGTGGCAATAGGGAGATGTGGTTACGAGGCGTTGGGGAGTGGTGAGTGTGTCCTTGGCGGCAGGGCACACGTTTTGTTAAATGAACAAAAACACCTCACGATGGGCTTCTCGAGGCGATCGCCGAGTGGAGCCCGGCGCGGCTTGGCTGCTCCGAGTCGTCGATGTCTCCTCCGCCACCGCCCTCCCACCATCCTTCCCATGGCTACTCTTCTTGGGCTCCGCCCACGGTGGCCACCTCATCTCCACCATGGCCGCCTGTCAGTTGAGGAGCGTCGCGGATCTCCTCGGCGCGGCGATGTATCCTGCGTGCTGGCGGCGATGGCGTCACCATCCACGGGTTGCGCTTGTACTTGAGGTCTTGGCGAAGTAGTCGGCGTGTGCACATAGAGCGGGAAGGCGTGGTCAGCGATTAGGCGGGCAGCGCACAATGACGGGATGGGGGCGGCCCGGTCGGTGAGGGTTGGAGGCGGTAGTGGCCGTGGCGACAAAAGAAAGATGGTGGAGAAGGATTGGGTGGGCATCGAGGACTCTTGCCGGAAGTCGGGCGCCGCGGAAACAACTCGACCCTAGACAAAGGAAGGGATCTATTTTAGAGGAAGAGAAGGAAGGAGGTGGGGAATGGGGAGCGGGAGCGTTTCGGGACTCGGTCGGGATAAAAAGATTAGATGTGAGGCGGTTTTTCTTGGGCGTGGGAGATGGTGGGTTGGCCCAACGAGTTTCATCTTGTGATGTATTTATAATGAGTGTCCGTAACGTTTATGTTTTCCGTTCTTGAGATTTATGTTGCTATCGTATGTTTTCGTTGTAGTGAATGTACTCTTCCGTAGGAGTGTGGTGAGATATCATAATGAGGCCGTTACAATGCCATGTCCTAACTATCAAACCACCCGAGGCTAAGAACCATGGCAGGAGCTATAAATGCAGCGCTAGAACCACGGTTCACCCGTTGTGTAAGTAAGTCCCTTGCGATATCCTAAGCATAAAAGACCCTTAAGGGTAAGAAAAGAAAAATATAACCAAAATTTCACAAGATTGACAAGAGAGTCACTAGACCTAAACAAAGAACAATTGCCAATCTAATTGTGTTTTGATAGCTAACACATAACAAATTATTAAGCCAAGCCTTCGCCATTATTCCAGTGTGTGGTTATCGTAAGACTTGGTTCATCATACCACGCATCGTCCTCAAATACCCAGACGGGGACTACGCGAATCCGGACCACCCTTCATCACCCTATCACCCGTCCAAGTCCAACACACAATAACAACCCATCAACAAGTTCATAATAATCAGATACGAAGATCTGGACATTTTCCTCAAATTCAACAGAATCAAATCCATATAATCCTCAAATTTCATTAAGATTCAATTCGATCCATCGGCCGATGGACTAGCTCCATCAACCGTTATTGACTACAACTACTAGCACGACTAAGCATCGTTCTACAAATTAGCAAACAATCCCATATAAAATATAGCATTAATCATTCAAGGTAAAAGGGTAATCAACATTCAAAGGAGGGCCAATGCAGCAAGTAGGGAATTAACTACTTCTACCCATGAACATACTTTTCAAAATAGCATGCAATTGAGAGATTAAAAACCACACAAAACATTTTAAAATCAATAGGAACAATATGATCAAGAGGAGGGTGCTCGCACCTTTATTGTACCACTTGTTCAATCTCAGGTTACACGCATGTATACATTCGTATCGTCGAGAAATCTATTGAAAGAACGATATTGCAATCAACACCAAATAAGCCAAAAATTAAAAATGCTCAAAAATGTATGAAATTTATATAGTAGGTAGATTATGATTTTAGATGAATTTAGGTGAAAGATTCATTCCATTTTGATTTAGTATGTGAAAGTTATGGAGGTTTAAATCTCAGTTTTCAGGAAAATCCAAAATAAATAGAACTGGTTACTGTTCGTACTAATTTAATTATTTGGCCAAAATTTGTAGAAAGGTGGTGGGAAAAAGGATTATATAGCTAAATAGAGAATAATATTATAAGATCAAAATAACTGAGTTTATCTCATTTGGAGTTTTTATGAATTAGTTATACATTTTTAAAGTTATCAACTTTTTTTTTATAGAAATAATAGAGTTATGGATTATTTTCCCCAAAACTATACTCTCTGTTACAGAGACAAGTTTGAAACCTATTTTAAAATAAATTTTACTTAAAATAAAAATTACTAAAACTGGTTTTGTCGGTGTTTTAGAACCGATCTTACGTCAAGATTGTTTGATTCGGTGGGTCTCCTAGAATAGAATCACGCAGAGAGATTGACACGGGTCTTTTTATATAGGTTCAGGCCTTCTCCGGAGAGAATAACAACCCTACTCCTGTGTGTGTATGGTATTGAGTGTATTCTGAACAACCAGGAGAAAAACTAAGACTATTACAGATGATAGTGCCTGTCTTCCTGATAGCCCTTGATAGCGTGTGTATACGCCTCGATTGCCCTCTCCCTTTTCCTCTCTGACCGTTGCCTTTATATAGTCGTGAAGGAATGGCCGTTTTCCCCTGCTAAAGAGACGCCTCATCAAATCCAGTAACGGGCGCACGTTTGTAGTAATCATCGGGCTAGTAACCCCTTCACGCCGCCTGGCAGTTAGTTGTCAGAGATAATGGGGTATTGCGTGTTATTATTTCACATAATAACAGCGTATATTGATTGTTTGGATTCCTTGATCAATTGGACCCACTTGCCCGTAGGTTTTATTGATCATAAGGTGGTCGTAGCTGACCTGGTCGTAGAGGAACTTACTACCATAAGATAGTCGTAGTAAGACTTACGACTATGAGGTAATCGTAGAATATCTTACGACTAGGTAGTGATCGTAGAAGAACTTACGACCATAAGGTAGTCGTAGCAAGACTTACGACTATGGGGGTGGTCGTAGAAGAACTTACGACCACCTAGTAGGCTTCTCCCTTATAAAATTAAGGGGTATACCCAGGGACCATATGACGTCATATTCACTTATAATAAGAATTATAGATAAAAGATAAAATGAGGATTATTAGATCCTCGTCATCTAGCCCCCCCCCCCCCCAGCTTCAAGTGAAAGTAACTAACTTGGTGAAGGTGTCAAAGATAGTCTTCTGACCCGAGATGATCCTAGAAAGATGGTCGAAGGAAAAACTCTTCGACATTTATGTACTACTTTGACCAGAAATATGCTTGGTCAAGAAGTTTGCTTACGACCATCAAATAGCCGTAGAAAACTCCTACGATCACGAGGTGGTCGTAGTTTAGTGATCGGAAGAAAAACCTTTCTGATTAATATTTCATTTGGTCAAAAAGATCTGATCAAGGAAGTAATTTCGCTTGAGGTGTAAAAACGAACCTGATTTTCTTGAGCGGACAAGTTAGAGAATGTAAGCGACTCCCAAAAGTCTGTCTGTTGGAGTGGTTCCGGCGGTGGCAACCTTTGGAATGCCACGCCTTATTAAGGCACACAGTTATAAATACTTATCGGAGGTAAAACCTAGATTTATACTTTTCCCCAAATTGCTCCATTGTTCATCGAGTTCTTGTCTTCTCCGCCACTAACTCAATCGAAAATCTCCCCTTTCTGAGAGAAATGGCTGGGAGAGTTTCTGAGTGGGCTGAGTCGGAGATGGATGTGGTGAAGATTCAAGCCCTAGTCGACACTGGGAAGATTCCAGAGAAAATTCTCGTGAAGTGGTTTACGGCGTCTGGACAACATTGGCCGTCGGGGGAGACTGAGCAAATCCCCGTCTTCCAGGTATATATTGTGAGTGTGGCCTTCGATTGCCTACTCACCCCTTTCTCACACTTGTACTCGAGCATTTTGGGGTGGAATTGGTGAATCTCGGTCCTAATTCCATCACAATGCTAAGTGTATGTGTATATCTGTGTGAGGCATACATGGGAATTTCAGCGGACCTTGAGCTATTTCAATATTTCTATGGAATGGCTCGACAAACTGGAATAGCTGGAAGTTGTGGTCTGAAGCTCCATGATGGGAAGTCGAAGGAGTATATTCAGATGTTTACTAAATCTTCGTGGCCGGGATGGAGGAAGAGGTGGTTTTACTGGAAAATCACCCCAGAAGACAGCCTTATTTTCGAGGGGAAGGCTGCTGAAAAGAAATCTTCATGGGATTCGACTCCCAAGGATATTAGCCGAATTGCCCCCTACATTCAAGCCATAAAGGACTTGAAATAAGAGGGATTAACCGGATGGCATGTGGTGAAGGATTTCATCACACGTCGAATTAGCCCTTTGAAGAAACGAGGACCTCCTATGTAGAGGTACACGGGGCCAAAAGACCCGACCAGGGACTACGAGGAGGGTAAGTAGTTTTTTGACTTAACTCTCAGTTTGGTCTTCTTCAAAATTGTCTAATGAATATTTTATCATCTTACAGATCTTTCCTGAGAGATTGACGCTCGAGTCAAACTCGTTTGTGAGAAGTCTCCGCCACTCGGAGTGGTAGTTCCTCAAATCCTTGCGGTTTTATCCGCAGAGGAAAAGACGGAGCGCCTGAAGGTAATCAAAAGTTGATTCTATTCTTAGGATTTCATAGTCGTAGAAAGAACTTACGACTAGGTAAAGGTCGTAGAAAATCTTACGATCAAGGAAATGTCGTAGAAAAGCTTACGACTGGATACTGGTCGTAGAAAATCTTCTGACCGTCGGTGATTCTTCTTTTACATTTTTTTCACGAAAGTAGGTATGGAAAAGCATCGGAACGACGAAGAGGCCGAATTGATAACCATCGGCGCAGGGATGATAACGGACAAGGGCTCAGCTCCTCCGACTAAAAAGCGTCGACTTACAAAAGTTGCCGACAAGGGAGGAGCAAGCTCAAGTTCCTTTATTTCGACCAGGTCCTCGGCAAAGTATCGACACACACGGTTTACAAATGGTGAGGTTGAAACAAATTGAAGTGAAGAACCTCTTAGGCGTAAAGCCCATAAGGCCAAGGATTCGACTATATGACCGAGAAGTTGAAGCATTTGGTGAGAAGGTCAAGAACCTCTTATGCGTAAAGCTTCGCAAGGCCAAGGTACCTTTTATTATGACAAGAAAACTTTCCACAGCTCGCCACTCCTAGTTTTGTCAAGTAACTAGAAAAGGAGAACCTGAAGGACTTTATGTCTTTTGTGAAGGATAACGCTGATCCAACGAGAGCTTACAATTGAGGATAGTCTTGCTCTTGGAGTGGTCGAGACTGATCTCGGCCACCGGAAAGTCAAGGAGACCAGAGAGATGGTTCTGTTCAAGATCCACAACCGGGGCGTGGTCGTGGCTGAGCCTATTCTCCAACTTGAACTCCGACCAGACGTGGTCGTAGAAAAGAAGTCGAAGAAATCTTCCGTCGGGAAGATAACTCCTAAGTTCCTGGTCAGGTCCAGGATGCAGAGGTATGTGAAATGAACTAAAGTGTAAGAACAACATTTACCTTCTTGCTTTTCACAACCTAACTTGCTCTCTTTTTGTTGATTTTAGCCCGACTCCTTCAGCCCCCGAAGACGCTTCTATCGAGAAGCTCGTTGTCGCCTCTCCAGCGGTTGGAGAGATGACAGCGGAAGTGGTCGACGGATCATCCACAGCCCGGGTAGTGGAGGAAGTCGTGGCTCCTGAAGTGGTTACCACAACCACTGAGGTAGTAGCTATGACTACCGAGGTGGTCGTTGAGACAGCAGAGGCAGTTATAGAAACCTCTGGCCAAGGTGATGATGTACTTGACCACTGTGCTGGAAAGGAAGTCATTGAAGACGTTCCTCCCGGTACCCAAAGAAAGCGTGAATTCTGAGAATCGAAGGCGAGGAATATTTCAACCTCGTGCTTGATTTCTTTGGGCCTACTTCCATCGTAGGGTCTTGACTTTTAGATCTCGCGATCGAGTCCCTCATCCCAAAGATATTCCCAACGGGGGAAACTTTTGACAAGGAGTGTCTTGAGAAGGTTTGGTGGGATCAAGTCGCGAAGATTGACAAGTGAAGAGTCAGTTGGTTTACTCGATGTTTGCTCGATGACTATGAGCGTAAGTATTAAGGATACTTATATATATATATATATATATATATATATATATATATATATATATATATGTTTTCCTTGCTTCTTACTATCTTTCTTTTTTTGAAAGCTCGGAACAAATTGCCACTATTGGTGAATATCGCCGACAACTCATAGAGCTCTGACGAGAAAAAGTGGAACTCTGTGAGCAGGCGAGAGGTGGTAAGTCACTTTTTATTCGTAGTTGTTTGAGGGTTTGACTACTTATCTGATGCTTATGAGGCTTGTCGTGGAAAAACTCACGACTAGGTGCTAGTCGTAGAAAGACTTACGACTAGTTAAATAGTGTTCATATCTACTTTTAACCTTTACGAGGCTAAATAGCGGCGAAAAAGACTCTGGCGACTCACTCGATTATGAAAAAGAGGAGTCAAGAAAACTAGGGAAAAGGTTGGAGATCTCTTGAAGAAGCTTCAAGAGGCCGACTCAAGAATCTGTAAAAAAATGCAGAAGAAGAGCTAAGCAATGAAGTCTTTGAACTTAAGATCGCTTATGTTGTTGATCTTTACCTAACTCTTGCTTCTTTTCGAGAAAAAGAAGATGGCGTGAAAAGCTTCAAAATGAAGTCAAAGATAAATCTTTGGTTATTCACCGATTTCTCGTATCGTCAAAGATAAAGATCAAGAAATCGAGAGGTTTGAGATCTCGGCGAGCAATTAAGCAATACTTTACTGCAGTTCTTCTGAGTTATTTCCTTTTCTAACTCCCATTTCTTTTTGAAATTGATCTTGAACTGGAAGGCTCGAAACTGAAGTTAGGGATAAAACTTTGATCTATCATGAGGCTATGCGCATTGCTAAGGCAAGCGAGAGGAAATCAAATTATGGAAGGAGGCATCTTTGGCTCAAGGCTTCCCATAATGAAGAAATCAAGAAATTAGATTCTCAACTAGTAGGTAAGGAATTCTTTTACTGTGATTATTTTGTTTTCTCCTCTAGGAGTTTATTTTTGCTTGACTAGTCTTATTCCTTCCAGAGCAAGTGGTCGAAAATAAACAACTCCGCAAGGCTTCGACTCGTAACCAACAGGAGATGAAGTCGATGAAGATTAATCTTCAAGAGAACATCATGCTCCTGAACAATATACTTGGTGAGCTATGTAGTGAGGGAAAAACTCCTCAAGATGATACAATAGCTGCTCACATAAGTACTATTGGGGAACAAGTCGGGACTTTGCAAGAATTGATGACCACTCTAAAGGCCAACCAAGCTGAGTCAATCAAGGAGGCGGTCGAAGGTGCAGTAAGCTATGCATTGGCAAAACTTAAAGCTCGTGACCCCAACCTTAATGTACAGCCAATTGAAGTTGACTTCGACTGCCCTGAGGCAGAAGCAAATCGTCTTATAGAAGAAATGCAAAATTTGTTGGCGGGAAGGTTTGGAGGAGATCTTGTTGAGCTCTCCCTCTTCAGAGTAGCTTGTAAAAAAACCTGTGAAAAACAAGCTTTTGTTGATGTATTATGTTATCCATCTTGTTTCCTGCAAACCATCTTGTCGAGTAGTTAGTAACTCAAAAGATAATTAACGGAAAAAAACTAAGAGTTGAAGTCAGGTTAATAACTTTATCCTAGCCCCCGACTATTTGCTTAGTTTGTTTAGACAAACTAAGTAAATAGTGTTAAAAAGGGTTTCTGAAAACAGAGATGTTAGGTTAACTTGTAGTTTTTGATTACGATTGTCATGTACTAGTCGAAAAAGTGGGAACAAATCGACACTAGGAAGTTCCTTCTAGTGGGCAGGCAGGACCACGTGCAGAGAGGAAAGTCTTCGACTAGGTGACGTTACCATCTCCGACTAGAATAATTAAATCGAGAACAGCAACTTGAGTTAAACAAACATCCAGAGGACTTCAAAAAATTCGTTCGCCCTTCTTTGGTGGACTCGATAAGTTTGTCCTGGTAGCAAAAGTAGGAAACTGAACAATGCTAGGAAGTTCCTTCTAGTGGGCAGGACCACGTGCAGAGAGGAGAGACTTCGACTAGATGTGTTTCTTCCTCCGACTTAGTTGAGACGAATCGAATACACCAAAGGCAGTTGAATAAATCTAAAAAAGTGCACTCTGCTTAGAATACTTTTCAAAAGAACTGAAGAAATAATCTAAGGTGAAAAAAAGTTGGCTTTTAAAAATATTTCGATCAGAAAAGAACCCAAGCTCTTTGTATTGATGGCAAAAGTGAGTAACGAGTCGACACTATGAAGTTCGTTCTAGTGGGCAGGACCACGTGCAAAGAGGAGAGACTTCGACTAGGTGATGTTACCTTCCTTTCGACCAGTGTAAAGAGAAACTGGGTGTTTGGAATGTAGTCGAAAGATTATGAAAGCACTACTCAAAAGTAAGACAATAGAGGTAGAAAGAACCTGAGTCTTTATTGTCTGATTGGTTAGTTACATATAAAACTTGCGTAATTGGTCGATGTTCTAAGAATTCGAGAGAACCCGGCCGTCTTCCATTGCCAATCGTCTTGACCACTCGGTCGAGTAACCCGACCACTGTAAGGACCTTCCCACTTGGGAGAAATTTTGTTCGATTAGACTTGGATTGGCGAGCCTCAATACCAAGTCACCTCTGACAAAGGTCTGCGAGGTTGGACCTTCGATCGTAGTATCTGCACAAGGCTTGTTGGTAGACCTCTTGAGCGGATTAAGGCTGGTTTCTCCTTTCTTGAGTAGATTAATGTCATCCGCTCGAAGTTGTTCTGAATTACTGATGGCGGAGATGGACGGATCGCGGCTAGCGGGAGTTAGGCGGTGGTGCTTATACGGCCATTTTGCATGCAACAACACGATGCACTTTTGAGCTAGCCAAAGTGTGCTTAAGCTACTAGAAGGTCCTAGGAAACTCACCCGTGCGTTGGAGAGGCAGGAGGAGCTCTGAGGTGGCTCGGCGCTAATAATGGCCGCCGCGGCGCACAGCTTCACTTGGAGGAGACAAACTGGGCAAGGAAACCAACAAGTGGTGGTGAAGCAAGCTTGAGTAAAGCTAGAAGATGGTTACATTGCAAGGAATTGGCAAAAGACTTACTAGATCGACGATGGGGAAGGAACTAGGGTTGCTAGCCGACAAAAGAGGAACTTCGGAATTCAAGAGCCCCTATGAAACCATATCAAAATTGATTTAGGGGAACCGAATCTTATACCTAAAGGCATAATGTGACGCGCAAAATGGGAGGTCAAACTCACTGGAGACCAAGTTTGCACCAGGGTGGCTTTCGGGGCGCGCTCTAGAGCTTCTGGGAGCACAAGAATGGTCTGGGCACTACAAAAGAATCAAGAGCTCACATAAGCAAAAAATGGAAACGGCAAGTAAAGAGAAAGCTCTAGGATGCCATGGCTTGAGCTTACAGGAGAGGAAGCTCACAAAAGCTTCCTCCTCTTCCTCGACAGAAGAGAAGTGAGCAAGAAAGGAGGGAAGAGTGGGCTTTAAGCTTGGGCGAAGAGAGAGATGGAGGCGGCGTTAGAGGCGGTGCTCTGGGACCGGGTCGAGAAGGCGTGAGACTCTGGCGTCGTTGGCACAAACGAGGGAGAGGCAGAGCGCGGCGGCCGCGTGGAGCGTTGCTTCTGCCCGAGGTAGAAGAAGCACAGGCACGGTGGGGCCCGCTGGTCGGAGACACAAGGCGGGGCGAACCGGAGTCGGGTCCAGGCCAGGCGCGGTTAGTGGACTCGACCGAAACACAAGGCTCGGGTTGGATTGATTTATTGGGAAGACCGGACTGTCCGAATGGTCCTGAGATCGAGACCGTTGAATTCCGATCAGACGGTCGATCTCAGTTGAGTTCGGCGCAGTGCGATTAGTTGACTCAGTCGAGTCCATTCGCCCAGGTCGGACTCGAGTCGGTGCAACAGTGCCAGCCTGAGTTTTGATATCAGTTTGACCAACTAATAGCAGATTTGACCAAGGCTCTAAAAATATAAATAAAATTTCTAAAATCCTAAAATAATTCAGTGGTGTTCTTGGGACATCCTAGTGTTCATAAAAATTATTAAACATTACTGTTCATGATTTATTTGTTTAGTTTAAATTCAAACTTGGAATAGGTTATTGATTTGAGTTTGAATTTTCTTTGGGTCAATTTAAGTTCCAAAAATTTGGGAACATTTATATTTATTCATGATAAATATTATAGTATTTGAATAAATTGTTTCTAGATGATGATCATAAGTTTTTGTTCCTGTTTTCTTTTGGAGCTTAAATTGAAAGTGTATGTTTAAACTTTGATTAATATTTTTCAAGTGCAGTAATTTATGCAAATATTTCCAAAATGTCATGCATGCTGATAAGATGCATACTAATTATCATTAATTAACTTAGGAATGTTACATGCATGCAAGCACAATGGTACTTCTACGCATGGTGTTAGCTTAAGAAGATGACATCAGTGATCATAGACAGCATAGAAAAAAATATTAGGACAAAAAACAACAGGAAGGCAAAAAAGCGCACTGCTTTCGTACGAAGAATAATATTATCAAAAATCTTGTTTGCTTTGCTGGGAATGTATGGCACATAGGGAGACAGTGGTAAGAAGAGGAGCAAAATATGTTACCTATAGAGAGGCCTAATGGTGTGGATGAGGAACAAGTCATAGATAAGTTCCCTCGCATGCGATAGACCTGGGAATTGCAAACAATGCAAAGCAGTTGAACTCCTATTAAAGCATACAACAAACGGAACGAGCGCATCAAAACGACCGTGATCCGACAACCAGAACAGAGGAAAAAACATATAAAGAAAACTGTTCTGCAATGACCTATAACGGCGTGCACGACACACGACAAACCGAACACACAGATACATAGTAGCCTACCAAAAAACGCACATGAAGCGAAAGAACATAGATGTGGATGAGAAACAAAGAAGGAAAGGACAAAAACCAGAGTAGCTGTACGTGGAGGCTAATTTAGGTAGGATGGTGTGAGATCAAGGATAAATCAAGACGAAGTTCAAGAAAACAACGTACGGAGCGCGGGAGCGACAAAAACTAGACAATAAGGAATTGATCTATATAAAAGCGAAGCTTTAAAGAAACCAACAAAGGAACTAGGAAGCAAACCTGTCTAGCTTTTTATTCACAAAGCATGAATAGACAATCTGCTGAGAAGAGGGCTTTGGCCGATCAGTAAAAAGAGCGGATATATACAGCGAACGCACGTTAGTAAACACCAATAAACAACGGCATGCAACATAGAATGGAGGGAATCACAGAATCCAACATGGTAAACAACATTATTAGAGATAGTGTGTAAGACCCTCAAATATTGGAATGTGCCGAATTAAGATTATACTGGTAGCATAATTCTTAATTAAGGAACAGTGTAAGTCCTTTATTAAAAATCATACTAGAAGCATAATCATAATAAGTAACAGTTCCAATATTCAGGTTCCCGGATATATGTCATGCAATAGTTCCCAGGATTAGTGACTATTGCGCATATATCCTTAAACAACATTGCATCATTCACATACAAGTCATACATTCACATAATTATACATCAGTAGTTACATCTCAAATTCGGTTTACTCAAAGGTTGTCGATTTGCTACAGTAACAGATGACCTTGGGTCATCACCAAAAGAACAACAGCGGAAGCAAAAACAAACATAAAACCACCAATGGCCCCATCCCGCGGGCTATTGCGTGGAGACTAGAACTAGCACTACTCGTTAGCGTCACCCAGATCGGCGCTAACGGGCATCTCATAAAGGAAACCATCATCACCTGTAACAAGAGGTCATAAACCTTGAGTACTGAAAGGTACTCAAAGAAGACTTACACAAACTAGTAAAAAAAATGTTTAATAGAACCTATACAAAGGAATAGAAATTTTATATGCATAAGGTTAACAAAAGAAGGGTTACAATGGCTCAATTTGCAGAAAACGATAACTCTTAACCTACAGTGCTAAATTTTAACAAAGCAATTTTTGTAAAGCAATTTGGACTAAAAACATGAAAGTAATTACAAGTATGAGTATAAACAAGAACAATAATAAATCACGAGATCACTATTAAACTGTACATGACAACATCATGCCAAATTATTCCCAATTCCAAACTTAGAGCAAAATCTATACAGTGACATCAATTCAAGTATCGTCTCAGAATCGTGACACGGCTATTGAATAGTTTTATACCTTGCAAGGGTGTACATCTTTACCCACATGACTTAGTTAGCAGTAAACCTCCTAATAATAGCACACTACCTTTGGTGTGCCTTGGTAGATAAACTAAGATTTGGTATTTTTCAACAAGTTGACACTATTGAGTTGGAATACCCATGTGCGACTAATCCCGCTTAAATAGCCACTACTACGAAAAAGGCTTTCGCTGACGGTTCAAAACGTCATCACTGCAGGCGGTTCGTGAGCCGTCTCAATTTATGGGTCGATGATGACATGAGGTCATCACAGCACGGTTTTGAACCGTCGTGATGTATACTTTCCGCAGCGGTTTGTGGTTCAAACCGTCTGCGATCTTTATATATCACGACGGTTTCATCCACAAACCGCTCTGTGATAATCATATCCGCACGGTTTCACCACAAACCGCTCGTGATAATCACATATCATCCGCACGGTTTTAGCCACAAACCGCAGTGATAATCACATATCACGAGCGGTTTCAGCCACAAACCGCTGCGTGATAATCACATATCACGAGCGGTTTTAGCCACAAACCGTGCGTGATAATCATATCACGAGCGGTTTGTGGCTAAAACCGTGCGTGATATGTGATATCCTGACAGGTTTGTGGCTAACACCATCTGTGATGATTTCTATAAAGGCCCAGCGGTGGTTGCTTGTACCATTAAATCGGCATCATATATATATTACATATATATTGTTACGTGATCTCTCGGCCACTTTGGGGATCGTCCACATGACATGAGAAGGATGAGACAGTAGCCACGGGCAACCTCATTGAGCCCATGCAAATATAAGAAATATGGATGCAAAGAGAGCGGTCGGACATCCAATTACCTGGATTGGACGTCGCTATGTTCAGAAAGTATCGTTGATGCGCAGGTACTCCGACTGGGAAGTGGCATCATATATTAGCAACAAACCATTCTTGAGCATGTAATAGTCTTTAAACCCAACAAGAACACCAAGCAACCATTCTCATATTTCAAAAGAATTCTCAACTTGTTGCTTGGTGTTCTTGTTGGCTTTAAAGACAATTACATGCTCAAGAATTGTTGGTTGCTAATACATGATGCCACTTCCCAGTCAGAGTAGTTGCGCATCAACGTCACTTTCTGAACATAGCGACGTCCAATCCAGGTAATTGGATGTCCGACCGCTCTCTTTGCATCCATACTTCTTATACTTGCAAGGGCTCAATGAGATTGCCCGTGATACCGCCTCATTCTTCTCATGTCATGCGGACGATCCCTAAAGTGGCCGAGGATCATTTAATAATATATATATAATATATATATGATGCCGGTTTAATGGCACAAGCAGCCACTGCTTGGAGACTTTATAGAGAAGAGATTATGAATGGAATGGTAGGGCGTGCACGCATAGAGGTAGGAGAACTTGACCGGCATGAACAAGGGGACTATTAATATGAACTAATTATCAATTCAATTTCAGCATAAGACTATTGACACCATTACATCACAGAGCAAGGGGACTATTAATATGAACTAATTATCAATTCAATTTCAGCATAAGACTATTGACATCATTACATCACACTGACAAGAGGACTATTAATATGAACTAATTATCAATTCAATTTCAGCATAGGACTATTTACATCATTACATCACAGAGCAAGGGGACTATTAATATGAACTAATTATCAATTCAATTTCAGCATAGGACTATTTACATCATTACATCACGAGCAAGGGACTATTAATATGAACTAATTATCAATTCAATTTCAGCATAAGACTATTAACATCATTGAGCGGTTCATCGGCAAGAGAACAAGACCAAGGGTGTCCAAACCCACCACACGAAGAGTAGCCCTCGGCATCCATCATGAGCACTAGCTAGCCATTTTCATCACAGAGCAAGGAGGGTAGAGAGCAGAGAGGACCTTAGTACAGCGCAACCACGGTGGCGACCCCACCACCAGCACAACCCTCATCCATTTCCTTTACCTTGCATAAATCACACAAACATCAGGACACAACTTAAGGCTCATGCATAAAAATCAAACTCAACAAAAGACATTAAGCTAACAGATCTAGAGGAGAATAGAGGGAGGATGGGGAAAGCAAAGCCCGGCGGGGCCCTAGCGGGCGCAAAGGGTCGGCGGCGACGGCGACGAGGTCGGCGGCGCGAGGTGGGGAGGGGAACGGAGTTAGGGCGGGCGCAAACCCTAGCGGCCGGAGCTGGGGAGTGACGAGAGTTTGGGCGTCACCGTGGTTAGTATTGTGGTGACGCCGCAAAGACACTCTTATCGTCTGAGTGTCTTTTGCAAGGTCACCGTATCTGCTAACCGTCGGCAACACGGAAGAATAAGCGGCGTCGGCGGCGACGAGAGGGAACGGACGAGAGTAAGGCGGCTGAGGAGTGGCGAGTTAGGCGCAAACCCTAGCGGCAAGCTATGCTAGCTCCTACTTATAAAGACTTATCGAGCGGTTCTATTATGGAACCGTCGGTGATATCATCACGAGCAGTTCCATTATGGAGCCGTGCAGTGATATATCCTATATCACGACGGTTCCATTATGGAACCGTCTGTGAAATGTTTTTTTTCAAGTATATACACTTACATGACATGTGAAGAAATTACATGTTTATATTAAAAAGCGTAAACCTATAATTAAACAAGGTTTTTCTAGTGGCGAAGGTAGGTCGCTATCTCCATCTCGCAATACTTCATAGGCGGCGGTGTCGGCATCGGACGGTTCTCGATCGTGAACGAAGCTGAAATCGTCCACCGGCCCGTTGATCGCTCGTTACGATATAATTAATATTAATTGTAACTTCACCTCCAAACTAGAGTTTGTTTTTCCACAAAACCGTCTCGATATATATATATATATAGAGAGAGAGAGAGCGCAATAATTCAACATATAATTAAATATAGTAACTTCACCTCAAACTTTTTTTTTCATTTTGGAATTTTCATATATATGGCCAAGCAGTGTGGCGATTAACACAAAAAGATTTAAAAAGTAAAACCTATAAATAAAACAAAGTTTTTCTAGTGGCGGAGGTAGGTGCTATCTCAAGTCTTCAATACTTCATAAGCGGCGTGGCGTCGGCATTGGGCGGTTCCCGATCATCGGCGAATGAAGCTGAAATCGTCCACTTGACGACGCTTCGTTCAAGTGTCTCCCAAGACCCTCGGTGTTGAACCAAGAAGAATTGAGCCCATAGGCTCTCTTCCCTTGCTTGAGGGTATCGGCCGGTCGTGTCGATCGCCTACCGCCTCGATTTCACAGTCAAGTGGCGGCAAGCCTCTGGAGGCGTGCAACGTCGTTTTGGAGGACTACGTCGATGACGCCAGAACGCTACCAAAGTGGGAGATCACCGGAAGACACGGCGGAGGAGGATGTCAAGGCGGCGGAAGGTGGCCGTCACCGCTCCCGCAAATTCTCCGCCGGCAGAGGAGTGAAGACACCGTTGATCAAGCAGTGTTCTTCCGCAAAGACGGTTCAACCTACACCGAGAGAGGTGCTCGTCTGACAAAGAGGCCGGAAGGCCATCGATCGCGGCGGAAGAGGCAGAAGCGACCATTTACGTTTTTAATTTTATAAGTATGTGGGGATGATCATCTTGGATGGCGGATGATCCTTTTATATCAAACAAGGAATAAATTCGGGCGTGAGATTTAAGAGGCGACGAGGAGCCGGGCGGATTGGCGGCAAACGAGCGACGATCGGCGATGAAGAGACGATCGGGAGCCGAAGCGATGGCGGCGACCGTGGAGTCAGAGCGATATTATCACGAGCGGTTATTGTTAAGAACCGCTCGCGATACTAATAATATCACAGACGGTTGTGTTTAAAACCGTCAGGATAATCTGATAATATCCGAGCGGTTCGTGTTGAGCGAACCGCATGATACTTCACGACGGTTTTCAAAATGAACCGTTTGTGATATTGCCTCTTCACGAGCGGTTTTTAGCGCAGACCCGATAGCATAGACGGTCTCTAAACCAAAACCGTCGTGATTGAATGTAATACCGACGCGGTTTTGGTCAACGTCTGTGATGAGGCGTCGATATTAGCCTTTACGTAGTAGTGAGCGATGATAGCATCTATTCAAGCTGGGGCCCACATGTTGTGCGGAATGCCGACCCAATCAATTAAATGCGAATCGTGCTCACTACACATATTAGACCGCGATCGGGGCCCTCAAGAATGCGTACATGCGATGGTACACATCTCGCCCTCACCCTTCTAAGAACATCCGATATCGATATAAACTCCACATGGCATACGACACGGCCCAAGACTTAAGCATCTATGCCATATGAAATCAATACACATGTCCTTACTCTCCTGCTTTCCAACTCAAGAGTATTAACCCTTTACTTAACCAAATAAAGGTGCAGACACTACGTGTGGAAATGCGTTATGGCTTGAATTAGATTGTCAGAGTTCAGTCCTTAATCAACCCAGACAAGACATCCACATTTCCCAATTCTCGTGCACAAAGGTACCATCACTAGCATCCACTTGTCCAGATTTTAATTTAGCTTATCCACAAGATTTAGGATCATTTCAAATTCAAATAAACTGAACAAGAATTAAAAAAAATACAAGTTATTTGTTGTTCCCAGGTTTGACAAGATAAGCTTGCCAAACACTACCGTTCTATGGACTGCATGGCTAAGCCAAATATAAAACTAAGTATATAATACTACAGACTACCTTAGGTTAAGTGTATGATTCAATTTAAGATAAGCCACAAGCTTAGGTTACAACTAACTAGAATAGAGCACAAATAATTTTAGAAAATTTGCATGCAAGCGAGCCATCATTTGTATTTATAAATCTACATTTCAAAAGAGTAGGATCAATATGGTGCAGAGAGGTAGCTTGCCTTGATAATAGTATATAACCTCTTGCTCAGGTTCTTGTGGTTCAACAAAAGACTCAACAACCTCAGAAGAACCAGTATCTAAAAGAAAATAAAATCCCATAAATACAGGGAAAAGAAACAGAGAACCAATCATGCATAGAAAGAATGTATGTTCAAGGATTAGGGCCTTACTAGCAGCATGCTGGAGGTACAATAATTTAACTAAGAATAGTAACCAACAACTATTCTAGCTAATGCTATCTTCTACAGTTTAAGACTTAGGTTGAGCTACGATGTGTGTTTTAGAAACTAGAACAGGACAATATATAATTAAATTATGTATCTAACTAAACCCCAAATAAAGTAAAGACTGTGCTGTAACTAGGTGTACTAAAGCTAGTGTTGACCTAGCTGATCATTCAATATCCATTAATAGCAGTTTAAGATTTTAGACTTTTTGTTGTCTATTATGTTGGTTTGACTACTAATCAAAAAACAAAGAAACTTGATTACGATTTTTGGTCGACATGGAGAACCGTATAAGACAAAAACTTTAAGTGGAGTTATGACCATTTGGGGAGTAATTAATACTACAACTCTTTTGACGCTAACTTAACTGCCTAGATTAAAGAAGAAAAAGACAGAAAAGCTTCTTTGTCGGTTTAGACCAGAAACGGCAAAAGAGACTTTTTCAGATGACGGCTAGTTTGAAGTAATACACTAACGAAGACCTTAATTGGAAGTTAGGGTTACCAGAAAGTGATTAATACCATAAACCATCAACACTAACCCTAATCGCACGGTTTAAAGAAGGAGAAGAATATAACCCATTTGTCGGTTTTAACCGACAATAACTTAATAGAGAGGAAGTTAACAAAAGTAAATGAAACGATGATCCTAAAGTTTTAAGGAAATATTCTTGGTGATGCTAGGGTTTATCTAGGACTTAAATAGGATAATATCTTTGGTAAGAGAAATCTAAAGTTTTTGAAAACGATATGAAAAGACCTAAAAGTTATAAAAACAACTTTTCATTTTAAAGAAGTTTGAAGTATTACATGAGTAAGTGAGTCTTGCATGTGGGTTATAGAGATCCTTAGAAGGCTTACAATAACAAGAAACTAAGGCTAGACTTACCGACTAGGGTTGGATAAGAAAAAGTCAAGTTCTAGGTCAACAAAAGAGATCCAAGATCCTTTTCCTTGTCTTGACCAAAAAGAAAGTGATGGAACTTAAACTTTAAGACCACCATACATATATCCCGGATAGGCAAAATTGGAACCTACTCACCAAGATGAGGATTTTTCCAAGGATGGTGCTTCACGGCTAAAGTTGACAGAGAGGAAAACCCTTTTGTTCAACCCTACAAGAAATGCCCAAAATCATATTAGTATGAGCTTTAGACCTTCTTGGAATTGAACCAGGTGGAAGAACAAGAAGGCTTCACCGGTATGAAGGCAAAGTGAGAGAGCTCCTCTGGTCAACAATGGCGTGCACTCTAAGACTAGGGTTTATATAGAGATGAGGTCCTAGAGCACACGAGATAACTCTAGAACCAATGAGGTGGCACTAAGGATAGACATTAAGAGAAAAATATCCTCCAAATCACTGTACACTACCACCATTCCGGCCAAAAGCAAAGGTCTCGATTATCAAGAAGAGAGGAAGCAAAAAATGTGCGGTGACACGCGGCCCCGAGGATAGCCATACCATGCATAGCATGCAAGAAGCTTCGACTTCGGCCTTACGCACCGTCCGGTCTGTTTGAGTGGTCGGGATCGATGGCCCAAAACGCGACCAAGCAGTAGCGTGAAACAGGGTCGTCGCGATTTCAATGACGGCCACGATCGAGGGGCTCGGAGTGGTCGAACATCCCACCCCATGATAGCCGTTCGATCAAGCTTCAACGCCCAAGATGCGATCTTGGCGTTGGTGCGCTTAGGCCCAACAGAGTCACCGCTCGATCTAAAATCGGCGGCTAGGATCGTTGAGAGTGCGGATGGTCCGAGCGGCCCAACTACCGTGGCCGGTCGATCTTGATTCAACGGTGGATCTTCACTGGCACCTTCGGCCGGTCCGAACATCACACAAGATCTAACCCACATGTTGAGGATCCAATGGTGGCCGATTTTAAAAAGGGTTTTAGTATGAGGAATAAGATGAGGTGCCGTAGGATTTTGATCCAACGGAGGAAATCGCATGGGTGTTAGGATGGTCCGAACATTCCATGAGATCTGGCCCGCACGTGGAGGATCCAACGGTCTGCGTGCTTTTCAATTTCTGCCCCTTGAGGATGGATTTGCCTAGGGATCGCGCGCCGCTCGTTTTAGATCCAACGGCCAAAATTGGAGGGCGATTTGGAGAGGTCCGAATGGCCCAAACTAATCTGCCCGCTCGTAGCGAAAATTGATGGTGGATGGGCTAGAGGTTTGACGCCAAGGCGTGACGTGTGAGCTGAACAAACCACGCCAGCGCCTTTGGGTTGGACCGAGTCGCTCTGATGCTAGGGTCTGCAGTTCTCGGCGAGGGAGTTGACCAGCTCAATTCAAAATTCCAAAAACTTTGGCTGGGACTGCAAAAATAGCAAATAAATTTATAAAATTATGAAATTTTGCAGGATTGCTACTGGGATGGTATATTCCTCAAATAAATTTTTGAAAACACTGTTTCTCCCTTAGAAATACATAAATAATTCATCTAGACCAATTAGGGTTTGTTTAAAGACAAATATTTTTCTAAAGATCAAAATAATTTCTAGAAATTCCACAAAATTTATTTTTGGCCATAATAATTCATCTAGCCTTTAAATAAAATACTTCCCAGTCTTAATACCAACATTGAGTGGTATTTCCTTTTGAAACTTTGATCAAGTTGGAGTTTGTAATAGGAATTTGGAAAATAGTTTGTAACATATTGCCTAATTTGCCAAAATGAACAGTGATGCTATGAACAACACCTAATTACTATTTATTAGGGCTGAGGCTGTTACATAGTGGGGGGCCAAACCTGAACTAAATCTCCTAGAAAGGCGACTAGCAGACCTAAACTGACATCAACAAAGGGACAAATCGAACTGAAGCTTAAGAAAACAACCTACTGAGCGTGGGAATAAACAAAAACATGCAATAAGAAAGTGATCCATATAAGAGCGCAGCTTTAAAGAAACCAACGAAGGAACCTGGAAGCAAACTTGTTTAATATTTTCTTCACGAAGGCTAGATAGCCGATCTCTGAAAGAAGAGCGTCAAGCGTAAAAAAGAGCAAACAGCGACAACAGTCGCACACTTTAGTAAGCAGCAATAAACAACAACATGCAACATAGAACGGAGGGAATCACATTATCCAACATGGTAAGCAACATTATCAGAGATAGCGGCAGTCAAGCCTGAACTAATCTCTCAGAAAGGCAAACAACAGACCTAAAGCGATATCAACAAAGGGACAAAGAATAAACAACAATGACCATCAGTGGCAGCCAAATGATGGACAGACCAAAAACAAACGATGAATAGATAAAGACTATGCGGTGGTTAGCAACCTAGCGAGGCAATACAAGAAGACAGAGGCTGCTGATACGGAGGCAGACAACCCAAAAGCGCTAAAACACGAAGCAAAAGATCAGATGCACGAAAGCAGCGCACGTTGGCAGGCATTTTCTATTAATACCAAAAATAGCACAACACGGCTGCATCTCACCTCAACCAAAACCCGTAAGGCGGATCTTTGGCAACATGTTGAAGGAATTCGCAAGCAGACGATGTTGCACGCAAGGACGTGAAACAAAGCAGAAAGTAACCAGCGCAAGATTATAACCAGAAGCAAGCAAAGCGTGTAATGAAAAACGGCGTAATCGGTGAGAGCTCGTGAGGTAAAAGTATCTGTAATGGTGGTTACTAATGGTGATATATTCCATCTAGATGAAGCCACTCTACTACCGTAGAGCTGTAGCTTCGTACCTACGAGCGAACTCTGGGCAAACACGGAGGTACGATTGGAGCGCCGCTCGAGAACGAAAAGGGATGGATGGCACCTAAACGGAGGCAAGTCAGTAGCTACAAGTATGCACCTGCAAAAAAAACAATCAGGAGGCACATAAGTACAGTTACTGTGGTGTTCGAGGAATGTGATGGAAATGTGAGGCGAGGTGACCTCGACCGGGTCAACGACAAAGCAAGCCGATCGAGAGAACGCGCAGGAAGCACCTACTGAGACTGGGCCCTAGCAAATGTGTGCCCCATGAGGAGCAATAGAGAGTAAAACAACGGAGGGTGTGGAAACATAGGCGGAGTAGGCAAGGCTAACCAGTAGGCGTTCAGATCCGATCGAAGGAACCACAACCGTTCAAGATCTAATTGAACGGTTCAAAGTGGTTGCAGGAACACACTGAGAGAAATCGGGAAAGGATGGAAGAACTGGAGCGCCGTGCGGCAAGAAGATGGTGGTTGAACCCGGAAGAAGATATCGGAGGAAAACAAGAACAAAACAAGTGCAAGGAAGGCAGAAACGCGGAGGATCGAGGGGACGGCATGTCTTCAAAAGCAAATCTAATGAAAATTAGAGGGGTAACAGGTGCAAGGAAGGCAGAAACACAGAGGATCGAGGGGATGACGCATCTCCAAAGGCAAATCTACTAAAAATTAGAGGTGCACGAAGACACGATGAATGTACCATGGTGATGCAGGTCTACTGTAGCGGGATCGAGGAGAAGCAGACGGAAGAAACAGTGACGTTGCACGGAGGACCCATAGGTAGGCCAACTGTCGTGAAGCAACATGTGTAGGGAACCGCGGGGGAAAACAGCCGAAGGTGAATCGCCGCCAGATCGAAGGAGGCAGGCGAGGCACGGCGATTTTGGGAGATGCGCATGGGAAAGGAGAGTCTGAGAAATTGGCTAGAAGCGAGGCGACGCAGAGCAAGGCAGGCAATAGCGCACGTGACAAAGGTGAGCACCAGCGCACGGGACAGAGGGCGAAGCGAAGACACTGCGCTAAGTGGGGGACTGAAGGGCCAAAACGGGCAGCATTGACACGCGTGGACCAAGGCACTAGCGCATCGAACTCTAGAGCGATGTCTTGAAGGGACGGTTCAGTGGCAAGTGGATGCTATCGGACATCACACGTTTTGGGTGACATGGCCTACGCAAGCGATGTCCCTTCCCAATAAGGCAACAGGTCCAATCAGACAATTCGAAACCGAAGGGCCACGATCAGACGGACAGCGACCTCAGGGCGACGTGTCCTGCGCGAGGAGCGGCCCTTTCCTCCAACCTTTATATATGGTAATATGATGTAACAATATACTATTATGTGTGGATATCATGGGGATATGCTCACGATCTTAGGATGATGAAACAATTGGCAATGATTCTTAAGGTTTGTCGAATCTTGTGTTTTATGCAAAGTCGATATTATCGGTAGTACCGCAAGTAAGGTCTTGTATGACCACAACGCGGTATGACCGCAATGGTAGAGCGGTAGTACCGTAGTGCGGTAGCACCGATTGATGGTGGTATGTATTTTCTAGAGAACGTGTTTTCTTAGATTTTTGGTCTTCTGTGAGAATCAGTATGATCATAGTTATTGAAGCGGTACTGCGGTAGTACTAGTGGTTACATGGCGATAGTACCGATTGCGTTCTGAATGGCGATCGGCTTGGTGAAATGGTTTTTTGTTAGGTCAAGTTCATGGGTTTCAGTGCATATGTGTTGCATGATGCATGTTTTGACTAACGTGGGTCAAGTTGCGAAGAACTTGTTCTCGGAAATGATTTCTTGGTCTATTGTTGTGCAGGTTGCTTGGAGGTCAACGACGGTCAACGGCGAGGATGATCGGGACTAGGCTTGAGAGCTGAGGTTCAGAACGATCGAGGATGTTGGGTGAAGTCAATGGACTCAAGCATGGCTCAAAATGGACAAGGTAGTGCTATGGTGGTTTCGATGGGAGCCGGATGGGGGAGACTTGCCGACATGAAGAGAGCCGTTGATCAAGCTACACGTGGCGAAGCATGGGATTGCTTCATGAAGATTCGACTCGGTCTTCGGAGAAGGATTGAGAAGGGGTATTTTGGTAACTTCACCTAAATACCGCCTTGGTGACCTTTTGCTAACCCGCGGTGCAAGACGGCGCAAGGAGAAGCAGTTTAGGTCAAGTGGAGATGAAGACGGCGCTTTAAAATACGTGCGTAAGTGAAACCCGTTTGTGTGTGGGCTTAATGGGTACCCATTTGGATTATTCTTCTAGAAGCTAGCCTCAACTATAAATAGGGGAGGGTGCTGGTTTAGCTCCCCCCAACCCTCATATCTAAAACCCTTGTTTTTTGTTTTAGGGTTAGGAGAGAAGTGGAGAGGTTAGGGTTCTAGAGAGTTGGATTGATTGTGTGCTCAAGGGTTGAGTCTTTGTCCTTCATGATGGAGTGGATGTAAATCAACTTCAATCTCCAATCAATCAATGCAAAGTTCTTCAAGATGACTCTCTATTCTTGTTCTTGCTCTCTCTTTGATGAATTTGGGTTTTTGATGATCTGTTTGTTTTCCTTTGAGTTCTTGTGATGATCTTGCTTGCTGTGACATATGGGAGTGCATCTAAGATCATCTTGATCATCCTTTACCCACGAGAAAGTTTTGGATCATACTTTGGTTTTTAACTCGGTTTTGAAGCAACTCCTCTTCAAATAGATAAAAGTCAGAACTTAGGCAATGATCTTCATGATCTTTGGTTGGAATAAGTTCTTGACATCTTAGGGAAGGCTTGTTTCAAGTTTCATGAAGTTTGGAGTTGTGAATCAAAAGTTATGCCAATTTTTTATTTCGTTTTTAGGCCGATTTTCCTATTCATCATTTGATTTTACTGTTCATGCGGTAGTATCAGCACTGTTCATTTGGTAGTACCGATTTTCAGTAGTACCAGCACTGTTCATTCGGTAGTACCGATTTCTGGTACTGTTCACAATTATTGTTCATAGTTACTGTTCACTGTCGCGTTTTTGGTTGTGTGCTTTGGGGTTTTTGATTGGATTCAATACAAGACATCCGCTGTGCTTGTTTATTGATCTTCATAGTTTTCATAGCTATTGGAGAGAAAATCTTGTTGAATCCAATCAAAGCGAAAAATAGGTTGTGCTCCTATTCACCACCCTCCCTCCTCCCCTCCCTCTAGTCGCCATTTCGGTCCAACAAGTGGTATCAGAGCCCGGTTAGTTCAATCTTGATCTTAACCGGTCACTAAACTTGGCGACAGAGAAGTACTCTGCCAAGCCGCATATCTTCGATGGGCTCTACTATGCCTATTGGAAGAATCGCATGCGTGTCTTCCTTCAGAGCGAAGGACCAGCCATATGGGAGGTTGTTCGAGTCCAGCTCGTTTTGCCCGAGGTTGCTACACTGGCTTCAGCAGCCCTCTAGGCTAACAACCATTAAATAAAGAATCTCCTATATGCTGGGCTTGGTAGACAGGAGTATGACAGGATTTGCAATCTTGAGACCGCGCACGAGATTTGGCACACCCTTGAAACCTACCATGAGGGTTCGTCCCAAATCAAGCAAGTCACGCAGACGGTCTTTAAGCATGAATACAACAAGTTCGAGATGCGTCTGAAGAAAGCATCGATGATGTATTCGATCGCTTTAGTAAGGTGATTAATCGATGAGAGCGGTCGACATCGAGTATTCTCAGTTTGAGAATGACACCCACCTCTTGGCTGTAATCAACACCAAGGAGTGGGAGATGAATGCTACTTCCATTGAGGAAAATATCAACCTCTCTGATCTTACTTTGGAGCTGCTCTCAAGACCCATGAGATCAAGAGAGTTGATCATCTTAAGAAGGAGAACATAGCTTTGGTCGCTGACCCTCTTAAGAGAACTTCTAATGGCTCTTATGAATCTTCATCTGGATTTTCACTTGCATGTTTATCTACAATCCATAGAGGATCTTGAGAGTATCCCTGAGGCCGAGTTAGCCCTCCTAGCCAAGAAATTCACACAGACCTATAACAATATTAGAAATAAGAAAAGATGCGGCCCTATGACATGCTATGAGTGTGGAGAGCTCTACTATATCTGGGCATACTGCCCCAAGCTAAAAGGGAAGGGCAACCACAAGGAGGAGAAGGCAGCTTGGAGGAAGCCTCAAGGGAACAAGTCCAAGTATGATGCTACCAAGCTTATGAAAGCCGCTCACTGGGTTCTTGCCCCTTTTGGAGAGCAATCCATGAGCAATGTGGACTCCAAGAGCGAGGAGGACAAGGAGGAAGAGCTCCCTTAAGACAAGAAGGAAGGGAAGGCAAAGGACTTCACCAGCATGTGCTTCATGGCCGACTCCATCGACGACGATGAGGTACCTCCTTCCTATGAAGTTCTCTCTAGTAGATGTGATACCATCTTTGAGCAACTGCTTAGTCAAGATAAGGCTTTAGAGTTCACCATGGCTAGGAATAAAGACTTAGAGTCACAAGTGGATAATCTGACATTAGAACTTGTGAATGCTAAGAGTCTTGATGCTGATGAATGTTCATCCTGCCATGCTTTACACTCTGAACTTGCTAAATTGCAAACTGCTCATAATGTTGCCTTGCACCAACTAGAAAATGCTAGGATTGAGTTAATTGAAGTTAAATCTGCTCCATGTGAAAAATTCTTATAATCTAGCAAGTTGGTTGTTTCTAATAAAGCAGAGTCTAGCACTTACTCTTTCTGCTTAGAACGTGAACATGAAGTAAAAGACATAATAGAAGCAGTTAGAGCTAAGTATGCCAAGCTTAAGGATAGAATTAATTCTGCTACATGTGCTTCATGTAAAGCCCTTAAGCTTGAAGTTGCTATTCATAAGGAGAAGTATGCTAGAGCCATTAAGGCCAAAACTTGTGAATCATGCATTAACCTTAGAAAAGAGAATGTTTATCTTAAAGATACATTAGAAAAATTCTCTAAGGGTGAGAATGTTTTGTCCAACCATCTTTTGAGCCAAAATATGCTTCTCCCAGTGGTACCAAGTACCATTACACCTGTTGCAAGAAGGATAGGCATTTTCTTGAGTTCTGTTGGCGTAGGTTCAAAAATGTTAGGAAAAATCTTGCTAGAATTTCATCTCATCAACCTAGAGCTTTTATGAGACATGGTCATTTAGAAAAGAAGAAACCTGGACTAGGATTTGTTTCACATGCTCACCATCATCATGTTCTTAGACAGGATGCTTCTCATGTTCGTGTAACCATTGCTCATGATAGAACCTCAAGTAGGATCAAGGATAACAATTCTGCTTTGTATACTATTCGTAGATGTATGTCTCAGTACTGGATTCCCAAGTCATGTTTAACTAACCCCAGTATTGAGAGACATCGATTTTATGTGCCTTGATTTTCAGGATCGCCATGTAAGAGGGAAGAACACGTGGTTTGTCGACTCCGGCTATTCATGCCACATGACCGGAGATTCAAAATGCTTCACCTCCTTCACGCGGTCGACAGGTGATGACTTCATCACCTTTGGAGATGATACACAAGGGCGGATTGAAGGAACGAGATCAATCAGGGTGAATGACAAATTCATCCTGAAGGACATTGCTCTTGTGGACAAGCTAAGGTATAAGCTGCTTTCTGTTTCGTAGCTTCTTGATGATGGCTATGAGCCTAGATTTAAGAAAAATGCTTGTCGTGTGCTTGATTCAGCTGGTGAGCTTGTTTTTGGGATTTTTAGAGTTGGTAGAATATTTAGAGTTGACATTTCTGAATCTCTTGCTGGATCTCTCAAATGTTTAATTGCATCTTCTTCTGAGTTCTGGCTTTGGCACCGTCGTTCGGGTATATTGGTTTTGACGCGAGTTAGCAACCTTGATCTCATGAGAGGTTTGCCCAAACTCAAAGCCATCAAGGATGCTATATGTGCGCCCTGTAGGTATGGCAAGCAAGTTGCCGCCTCACACCCTTCATTGACTATGGTCATGACTGACGATCGGGATAGTTGCTTCACATGGATACTGCTGGTCCTGCTAGGGTTCGGTCAGTCGGTGGCAAATGGTATATTCTTGTCATAGTCGATTATTTTTCGAGATACTCTTGGGTGTTCTTTCTTTCTTTGAAGGATGAAGGTTTTGATCATTTTCATGATCTTGTTCTTCGCTTGGCTTTTGAACTCCCTAGTGCTTTGAGAGCAATTCGCAGTGGCAATGGCACAAATTTCAAGAATGCCTCATTTGCCTCTTTCTGTGCTGAGCGTGGTATTGAGTATCAGTTCTCTTCTCCACACGTCCCTCAACAAAATAGCGTGGTGGAAAGGAAGAACAGAACCTTAGTCGAGATAGCTAGGATGATGCTAGATGAGTATAGCACTCGAGAAGGTTTTGGGCCGAAGCTATTGCTACAGCTTGTCATATTGCCAATCGTGTATTCTTGAGACCGTCTTTAGGCAAGACATCATATGAGCTTCGGTTTGGTAGAAAACCCTCTTTTTCTCATTTTCGAGTTTTTGGAGCTAAATGTTTCATTCTCAAGACAGAAAACCTAGATAAATTTGAGTCAAGAACTTCGGATGGTTTATTTCTGGGTTATCCTATACATTCGAGGGGTTTTTGGGTTTTTAATCTTGAGACTAACGTTATCTAGGAGACATGCAATGTCACCTTTGATGAGACTAACCCTGGAGTTAGATCAAATGTTTTAGGTCATACACAGGCAATGGAGAGCATTTTTGTAGAGGAAGATGATGATGAAGTTGATGATGCTCTTCCACCAGTTGCTGATGCTTCTGTCCCAGCTCAAGAACCTGCTTCGACTACTTCACCTTCAGTTGTGCCTCCGGCTGAATCTTCATCATCAGCAGTACCTGCGGAGGTCCAAGAGATGCTATCTCCCCTGTGCGCTCCACTTCACATTCAGAGGCGTCACCCTCCGGATTAGATGATTGGTTATCTGCATGAGCGAGTCACTCGCTCCAAGTATCATGATCCGAGTCTCTACTCCTATTCTGTATTTGTTGCTTCTTTCGAACCTCACGATATATCACATGCTTTATCGATTCTAATCGGGTTAATGCCATGCATGAGGAGTTAGAGAACTTTGAGAGGAACAAGGTCTGGAACCTAGTAGAGCCTCCTAGTGGTCATAATGTGATAGGAACCGTTGGGTGTTCAAAAACAAACAAAGTGAGGATGGTTTTGTGGTTAGAAACAAGGCTAGATTGGTAGCTTAGGGTTTCAGCCAAGTTGAGAGGTTAGACTTTGATGAGACCTTCGCTCCTGTTGCTAGATTAGAAGCCATTCGTGATATCTTGCTTTGCATTTGCTGCATCTAAGGGTTTTAGGCTGCATTAGATGGATGTCAAGAGTGCTTTTCTGAATGGTTATATAGAGGAGGAAATGTATGTTAGGCAACCCCCAATCTTTGAGAATCCCAAGCATCCACATCATGTCTTCAAGCTATCCAAAGCCTTGTATGGTCTTAAGCAAGCCCCTAGAGCTTGGTATGATAGACTTAAGATCTTCTTGCTTAAGAATAATTTTGAGATGGGTAAGCTAGACAAGACTCTATTCATTCTTAGGTAGGGCAATGACTTCTTGCTTGTTCAGATTTATGTAGATGATATTATCTTTGGTGGTTCTTCTCATGCTCTTGTTTCTAGTTTTTCTGAGACCATGTTAGGGAATTTGAGATGACTATGATGGGAGAGCTCAGCTACTTTCTAGGGCTTCAAATCAAGAAATGCAAGGAGGGGATCTTCATCTATCAAACGAAGTACACCAAGGATTTGCTCAAACGTTTTGAGATGGGTGACTGCAAGCCGATCACTACTCCTATAGCAACTTCGACAGTTTGGATCCAGATGAGGAAGGAAAAGCCATGGATCAACGCGAGTACCGCAGCATGATCGGCTCCCTTCTTTACCTGACGGCCTCAAGACCGGGCATCCACTTCACGGTCTGCCTCTGTGTGAGGTTTCAGGAGTCTCCGAGGACTTCTCATTGTCAAGCCGTTAAACGTATTTTCAGGTACCTTCACTCTACCCTCCAGTATGGTATTTGGTATTCATGCTCTTCTTCTTTGTCCATTCGGGGGTTTTCTAATTCTGATTTTGCGGGCTGTCGGCTAGATAGGAAGAGTACCTCAGACACTTGTCACTTCTTAGGCACTTCTCTTGTCTCTTGGTCTTCTAGGAAGTAGTCCTCTGTTGCACAATCCACTACAGAAGTTAAATATGTAGCTGCCGCTAGTTGCTATAGTTAGATTTTGTGGATGGTGTCCACTCTTAAGGATTTTGGATTAACATTTGCTAGTGTTGCTCTTTTCTGTGATAACACTTCTACCATTAATATTGCTAAGAACCCTGTGCAACACTCTAGGACCAAGTACATTGACATTCGCTATCACTTCCTTAGAGACCATGTAGAGAAGGGTGATATTGTGCTACATTTTGTGGAGTCTGAGGCTTAGTTAGCTAATATTCTCACCAAGCCTTTAGACCCAACTAGGTTTGCCACCTTAAGGAGTGAGTTAGGGGTAATTTACCCCTATGGGTTGGTTTGAGGGGGAGTTGATTCTTTTCTGAGCTTTCCTTGTTCATTTGATCTTGTTGATCTTTTTCTAAACTTGCTGATCTTTTTGCTCTTTTTAGGCTTTTTGAGCATTTCTTGTATCTCATTGTATCATATTGCATTCATATGAAAATCACAAAAATATGCATTGTAATATAAGTTTTACTGCTTGTCTTTTAATTGATGAAGCTTTAATATTTCAATTCTTGCTCAATATCATGTCTAGTTCTTCGACTTGCTAGAATTATCATGCTTTCACATGTATAGCTAAGTCTTTGCTAAATAAGCTAGAACTTTAAGACAACCTGAACCAAAAAACAGCAATTTGTGGATCTCTTAGCTAGTTGCACAATTAGTGATCATTTTGTAACATTGGCCCTGTCAAAATTGCTTTGTTAGCTCTTGAATCTAGGATTAAACATTTCTTGAGCTTCTTGTTCCTTTATGAATCTAAAACTTCTCTTGTACAAAATGAAAAATCAATTTCAAGATTCTCATGTGGTTAAATTATGCCAAACTACTCTCACGAGACTACATGTCAAAGACATGAACTTAGAGATAATTTGATGATCCAGACGATCTCATGGGGAATGCTTGTCAAAATTGACAAGAACCTCAAGATTTGTCGCATACTGGTTGAAGCTTAGGAAGAGTTTGTGGTTGGTTCCTAGTTTTAGGATCTTCTTCACTAAGATAGACCTTTAATCAAGATCAATATTCATTGCAAATGAAATCTTGTTGTAAAAATTGGGTGATTAAGGTTCTTTGAGCAAAATGATTCAATTTAGGATTTTTTTTTTGTCTTAAGGATGATCGTTGTTAGCTTCTTGATCTTACATTGATATTCTGACATGGCCATTATCATTTTAGGATCCCTGTTGATGTACTTGCTAAATTTGAAGGTTTGCTTAAATTGTTACAATTCATCGCTTTATCTTGAGCCTTCTAGCTTAGCTTTGATATATGTATCTTAACATGATCTTGCTAGCACCTTCAGGCTTGATATGTATTGAGTAATAGTAGAAATACTAGCTTATTCTTTTGGGTAATCTCCAAAGCTTCTTATACTCAAAAATTGAAAAATACAAAAAATGAAGCTACTCCATTGCATTTCATGCATGCTCCTGCTTATGCTTTTTCCTCATTTATGCATTTGTCATCTCTAGATGAGAGGAAGGCGTGATTCCTTGATGACTCCATTGTCAAAGGGGGAGAAGATGTAACAAAAATGTTAAAAAGGGGGAGCTATTTGGAAAAGAAAGGAGAAAATAGAATTTTCCGAAAAATGATGATCATAGTGAGGGGAGCATTTAATTTGTATTCTTATGGTCTTATTGCCATTTCTGAACTTGAATTGCAATTCTTGGAACCTCACAATGATCAATGGTCAAATTGAACAATTGTTCTTTCATATGGACCTTAAGTGAGATTTTTGACTCTTCTCTGGAAATTAAAGCGTTCTTGCTTTCTTTTACTCGATCTCACTTGCCTATGCTAATCTGAAGCCAACTTGGTTATTTCCATTGCTTTCTCTTACATTTGGACCAAGTTGTGCCTTTGCGCGAAAACGTTGAGTATTTTCATTCTCAAACCTCAAACTTACTTTTTAGGGAAATTTCTAATGTGTTCATCAAAGGGGAGATTGTGGATATCATAGGGATATGCTCACGATCTTAGGATGATGAAACAATTGGCAATGATTCTTAAGATTTGTCGAATCTTGTGTTTTCAGCAAAGTTAGTATTATCGGTAGTACCGGCAAGTAAGGTGTGGTATGACCGCAATGGTAGAGCAGTAGTATCGCAGTGCGGTAACACCGGTTGATGGCGGTATGTATTTTCCAGAGAACGCGTTTTGTTGGATTTTTGGTCTTCTGTGAGAATCGGTATGACCGCAGTTATTGGAGCGGTACTACCGTCGTGTGGTAATACCGGTGGTTACATGGTGGTAGTACCGATTGCGTTCTGAATGTCGATCGACTTGGTAAAATGGTTTTTCGTTAGGTCAAGTTTATGGGTTGCAGTGCATATGTGTTGCATGATGCATGTTTTGACTAACATGGGTCAAGTTGAGAAGAACTTGTTCCCGGAAACGATTTCTTGGTCTATTTTTGTGCAGGTTGCTTGGAGGTCAACGACGAGGATGATCGGGACTAGGCTTGAGAGCTGAGGTTCAGAATGATTGAGGATGCCGGGTGAAGTCAATGGACTCAAGCATGGCGCAAAATGGATAAGGATGACCGAACGGGCAGTTCGGTGCGACGGGTTGGATCAAGCGACGCGGGGGTCGGTGCAAGTGCCATGGTGGTTTCGGTGAGAGCCGGATGGGAGAGACTTGCCGACATGAAGAGAGCTATTGATCAACCTACATAGGGCAAAGCATGGGATTGCTTCATGAAGATTGGACTCGGTCTTTGGAAAAGCATCGAGAAGGGGTATTTTGGTAACTTCACCTAAATACCGCCTTGGTGACCTTTTGCTAACCCGCGGCGCAAGACGGCGCAAGGAGAAGCGGTTTAGGTCAAGAGGAGATGAAGACGGCGTTTTAAAATGCATGCGTAAGTGAAACCCATTTGTGTGTGGGCTTAACGGGTGCCCATTTGGATTATTCTTCTAGAAGCTAGCCTCCACTATAAATAGGGAAGGGTGCTGGTTTAGCAACCCCCCCCCCCCGAACCCTCATATCTAAAACTCTTGTTTTATGTTTTAGGGTTAGGAGAGAAAAGTGGAGAGGTTAGGGTTCTAGAGAGTTGGATTGATTGTGTGCTCAAGAGTTGAGTCTTTGTCCTCTATGATGGAGTGGCTGTAAACCAACTTCAATCTTCAATCAATCAAAACAAAGTTCTTCAAGATGACTCTCTATTCTTGTTCTTGCTTTCTTTTTGATGATTTTGGGTTTTTGATGATCTGTTTGTTTTCCTTTGAGTTCTTGTGGTGATCTTGCTTGCTGTAACATGTAGGAGTGCATTTAAGATCATCTTAATCATCCTTTACCCACGAGCAAGTTTTGGATCATACTTTGGTTTTTAACTCGGTTTTGAAGCAACTCCTCTTCAAATAGAGAAAGGTCGAAACTTAGGCAATGATCTTCATGATCTTTAGTTGGAATAAGTTCCTGACATCCTAGGGAAGGTTTGTTTCAAGTTTCTTGAAGCTTGGAGTTTTGAATCAAAAGTTATGCTAATTTTTTATTTCGTTTTCAAGCTGATTTTCCTATTTATCGGCTGATTTTTCTGTTCATCCGGTAGTACCAGCACTGTTCATCCGGTAGTACCGATTTCTGATACTGCTCATAGTTACTGTTCACTATCCCGTTTTTGTTGCGTTTTTTGTTATGTGCTTTGGGGTTTTTGATTGGATTCAATACATGACATCCGATGTGCTTGTTTATTGATCTTCATAGCTTTCATAGCTATTGGAGAGAAAATCTTGTTGAATCCAATCAAAGCGAAAAATAGGTTGTGCTCCTATTCAACCTCCCCCCCTCAATTGCCGTTTCGGTCCAACATTATGTGTGCTGCGTTTTTTTTTTTGGAAGAAAATATGCGTGGTAAATTTGACCAATAAAACTCATACCAGATCATGTTAGATAGTGGAGAACTGGAGATAAAGAAAGCTTAGTGTAAATCAAGGATCGGCTTGAATAAGACGACTAGCGGAGCTAATTATTTGAGATATTTGATCTGCTTTCAGCACACATTTACTACATAGTGCACACACATGACTACCAACTAAGAAATTAGCACTGTTGAACAAGCATTCCTTTCTCGTGCTATTCTAGAAAGTAGAAATAAAGTCGCATCAATCGAGCGGAAATTCACATCGAGCGTACGTACACCACTATATCAATGCTAACGTGCAACCAACAACACCGGTTTGGGTATCAAAACCGTAAAAAAATTGCTGCCCAGCATATCCTTCGAAAAACAAACTTGGAAGCTGTATTGTGTCAACCAAGATCCAAAATATGCTTTAGTGTCGTGTTTTTTGTAGAAGTACCTTTTAGGTCTGAGTGTTTTTTTATAGAAGAACCTTTTAGGTTTGAGTGTACGGCAATGATAGGTAAGTAGCCAAGTAGGCAACATCGATATCGAACACACTACATAGTGTCATAGTCAGTAGTGGTGTATTGAAGGGGGGAAAGCAACTCAGGATGTACGTAATTTACGAACTGGTTAATCTTTAACCTTTACACTCACGGGCCAGAAGTTATACATATGATCGTAGTAATAAAAAAATGTATTACGGTTTCTTATTTATAAGTTTTTTAAACGGTTCTTATATTTATATGTTGTCTGTTTTTTGTTCAACTATCCAGGCCAATATTATTAGCCTTTGGATTAACTTTGAGACAATGCTCATGAGATTTTGATTTTGATCCGATGGTTAAAAATTATGGCTTACACTAAAGTCATCTTATGAATAGACAAAATAGTTAGCTCGAGTCTGCAGTCCACCTGACCATATCTGTACTTTTTCCCGAGAGTGATAAACCATCGACAATTTTCGTCTGGATGTATTTTGTCTGTTTATGGGTGTCGTTTATGTTGGAATAACATATATATGTTGCAACATTCCAGATTAATCTTGGTCTCTCTATATGGATGGCCGGCAGGAAAGGTGTGTATTTGGAATTAATGAGCGACAGCAGTTGAGTTCGATCGGCTGCATGTCTAAAGGATTCCAATTTAATTACTTTTTTGTTCAATTCCTACAGTTGGGAAATGACGTCGTAAGGACATGATATCTCATACTGCACTGCAGCCTCAAGTACGATCGTGCATGTGTGTACTTCTTTTTCTACTGTGGGTTTGTTGGGACCCAAATATACGTAAATCTAGACTCTCTGTGTATAATACATTAGTTTAAGATCATATTAGTACATACAATATCAATATAGATGAATATCATTCCACACAAGATGAAAATAAGAATAAACAACTAATTTGATTATTAAATAACAGTTGAGAACTTATGGTTGAGCTACGCAGGTGACAATCGATTAAAGAGACGGCCTTTGAACGTAAACAACTCCAAATGAAAACACATCGACCTACCACAACAACCGGCTAGGACCAAGACCGAGCGATCACTCTCATCGTAAAACTCCTCTTCAAAAGTAGGCAAAGACTTCTCCACTTCAGCTGAATGATTGCAGTAAGAATAAGTACTCTGAGTACTCAACAAGTTGTACCACAGAATGCAATTATAGCTGATGGCTTATTCCAAAGGAAATGGCTTTGATGGTTATTTTGCAAAAAACGACACTTGCAATTGAATATAAATAATAGATTGAAAGCGTAATTTAAAATGAATATATTTTCACAAAGGACGCGAAGCCTAATCAATTTCTTTCACACAGCCATATAAGGTTAAATCACGCAACTGTGTCTTCCCAATAGTTTTTATGAAAATCTACCTCTGATGTGAAATCCCTCACTACTACAAAAAGGCTAGATTTAATTGATATATGCCCTTTGCAAAGGTGATGTTTATAAATATGCCCTTTGAAAAGTTTTTCTTCTAAAATGCCACTCCCTAGTGTAGAGTTTTACACTAGGAGTGGCATTTTAGAATTAAAACTTTTCAAAGGCACATTTGGATCCATGAACTCTGCAATGGCATATATCAAATTTCCCAAAAGGCTAATACTAGACGCCTCATCATAGACGGTTTACCAAAACCGTTTGTATTAAATACAATCACAGACGGTTTTGGTTTAGCGACTGTCTGTGTTACTGGCTGCGCTAAAAACCGTTTGTGAAGAAGTAATATCACAGACGGTTTATATTGAAAACCGTCTGTGAAGTATCACGGTAGGGGTGCGACATAGGGGGAGCGGCATAGGATTGCTTGCCCAAACCCTACCGCGGCAAAGGATGGGGTGCCACGGCAGGGGCACGGCATAGGATTGCTTGCCCAAACCCTACCGCGGCAAAGGATTGGGTGCCATGGCAGGGGTGTGGCAGAGGATTGGCTGCCACGATAGGGGCGCGACAGAGGATTCGCATTTCAAGCCATGGTAAAATCAGAGTGATAATGATTTCAAACTATGGTAAAATCAGATAGTTAGGCATTTCAAGCCATAGTAAAATCGCAGAGTAAGGAAAATTCCAAGTCACAGATGGTTTTTAATACAAACCGTCTGTGATGAGATACTTATCATAGACGGTTCATGATACGAACCATCTATGATATGTCGTCAAAGACAGTTTTTGTACGAAACCGTCTGTGATTCGCAGTGCGGGATTTTGAAAAAATGTGAACGCGTGCGTGGGAAGCAAAATATTTTGGCGATGTCCTTATATATTATAGCCACCCCAACTTTGTCTTACATCAGTCTCTCCCTCTCCCCTCCCCATGTCGAGCTCCGGTGACCACCCTCGATTCCCCGTCGTGGTTTGGTGAGGAGACACAGTCGATGATGATGAGGAGGAGGGATGCGGAGGAGCTCCTTGTCTGTCGTAGGAAGTAGACTGCCAGAGGATACATGTATATCCCCAAAACATGCATAATTTGTTGGTTGTTTGTTGTAAAAAAATTACCTTAATTTTGTGTTACCTAAGGTCTGAGCGTCGCCGGAGATTTTCAGTCGTCTCTCTTTGCCGACGAGCTTGAGATGAACTCGGACGACATGCAAGAATAGCTTGTGATATGCTGGTGAGGTACAGAGAGAAGCAGTGTTGAACCAATCCAAGAAGCCGATGAGTTCTTTAGGAGCTTGGAGGTACAGATGGTTTCTAGCTAGTTCAACTTTGTAACTTTATTCTTTTTTCCCATTCAGAGGGGACGTTGTGAAACCTTTTGGTTTCTGTTTCCTATAATGTGTTTGCCATCAGAATTTTAATTGGATTTTAGTTGTCTTGTTAGAGGTTGCATATGGAAACTACTGTCCAGCAATTGATTGGTTTGGCTCAAAATCCGATTTTTTTTTTGCAATAGAAAAAACTATCACAAAAGGTTCTGAACAAGAGCCATCTGTGATAATTACTTATCGCAGACAGTTCTTGTTCAGAACCGTCTATGAAAATAGACTATCACAGACGGTTCAAAAACCGTATGTGATGACCTCATGTCATTACTGACCCATAAACTTAGACGGCTCACGAAACCCTCTAAGATAACGTTTTAGAACCGTTTGTGAAGACCTTTTCTGTAGTAGTGCCCAAGCATGTCTATGACCACGAACGCGACTATTCGAATAAATTGATTAACACTCTGCAGAGGTTTGTACACTTTACTCACAAGATATAACTAATGTAGATAGCACCAATCATAACAAAACCATTTCGAAACTTTATCTTGACAACTGACCCTCCCGTTGGGCAATACTGACGTCACCAAACCCTCATACAGGTTGTTGGCCCGTCGCACACCGTTAGACCTGGACACAGTGAACTACTCATAAATGTGAATCGTCACATAGACATAATCACACCTCCACCCGGGCGCACAGCTTAACCTATCTTCCTGAGTAATCAATGTCAAGACTCCATAGCTTACTAAGTTAGGCATGTACCATACCAAGCATGTGGTCAGCAGCTTATGGCTCGCCTCAATGACGCACAAAGTTAGGTTCTTAATTGACCAAGGTGAAATCACAATTACTACCAACTACCACATTCATATTTTCTCAAGCGCACATGTTGAGACCACGGATAAGCAACTCCAGACACTTTGTGTATTTTGAACTAGTCCCATGATCGAGAGCTACTCCACATAGTTACGACATAGATGAAATCATATCCATACAAAGAAAACAACTAATGAAGCGCATAAATTAATATTATTTAGTAGCAAAAGGACCTTATGGTCAAGTCTTACAGAGATTTATTCTCGCACGGGCTTAACAACAAAAGATAAACTTGCAACAGAAACCGAAACATCTCGTGGTAGCCATCCGACATGCCCACAGGTAATCAAGTGGAGGACGCGACCTAGTTCGCGTAGTCTTCGAAGTAATCTTCCTCGTAGAACTTGGTGCTACCTTGTTCTTCTTCGACGACTGATCAGCAACTGGCGCAAAGCTATGAGTACTTTAAAATACTCAGCAAGTCGTAGGGAAATGTATGCGAATAGTATTCATGCAAGGCTTGAATAAGGACAGCTTTATGGCTATTTTACAGAAAGCAATATCGATAGTAAATATAGTAAGTAGATTGTAAAGCATAATTTAAAAGATTAATACATAAGTAATCAAGTTCTTTGAAACAACTAGTGAATACCCCGTTCACTTCCCAACCAACAACTAGATCGCTTTCCAACCAAACCATTCCAATATTTGTGAGGAAATCTACCCCTCATGTGAAATCACCAGACATTGTCCATAACCAGGGACACGACTATTCGAATAGTTTTACACTCTACAGAGGTTGTACAGCTTTACCACACGACACAACTTCTCTATTTTGTTTGGCATCCATCGATACCACTGCTCACTATCTTAGGTAAGCAGCCTAGAGCACGCGTCAAGGCCTTTACAAAGTTTTGTTTTGACCCGGTTCTTCTCGCTAAGGTTTCGCCATTCTGGACCCCCCTCTTGTGCCAATTCATCCACCAAAACAGAACCAAACCAAAACATTGCTAATTAGTTAGCCAGGTCTATCCGAGTCAAGACATATGGTGGTACGGTAAGGCCCAGATCAATGGTGCACAAAGTTAAGTCCTTAGAGGCTACTCAGGCGAGGAAACTACATTCTAAAATTCTCCCCCTTTACTACACGATCATTCGCCTGAGTATGAAATCATTTTCGGTTCAACCCGACCAAATGACAACCCTTGCCATGGCACAACAAATTTTAACAACAGTGGCCGTGCCACAATTCCATATATCATTAAGTGAAATTTATCATCATTGACTCATGTGATTGAGAGACCATCGTATAACTAAAGCATGACTAAGCATAATACGCACCCATGTTGGTATTACCATAATGTCCAACTAAGATTACCCAATCTATGGTGTCCAAGGGAACATGTCAACATGTCATTCACAATTATTCAAGAAGTCATACTATCAAGTAGGTATTTAACCATTCCCAAAACCATTTTTATACAACTAGCCATGCATGTTTATATCAAACGATATAATTTTATAAATTGGGTACGATATGATCCAAGATCTACAACCTGCCTTAGTTGAAGGTTTCAGCTTGCTTGATAAATCGGGTCTAAGAGCTCTTTGAAAACACCAGAGTCTATTCGTGCGAAAAGAACCAAATAAATAAAACAATACTAAATAAAATCCAAAGATTACCAAACTAGAACCAAAAGAAAGATACTGAATTTAGATGAATTTGGAAACTTGAATCACTCAAATCAGAGCTCAAACAAAGGAGAACAGGCTCTCATAAGTTTGAAAATACATGGTCGGAAAGAGGTTCGACTTCAGGTGGTCAGAAGGAGGTTCGACTACCTGGCCGAAAGGAGGTTCGACTATAGGTGGTCGGAAGGAGGTTCGACTGGTCGAAAGGAGCATGACTACCTGGTCAAAAGAGGTTTGACTAGTCAGAAGGAGCATGACTACTTGGTTGAAAGAGGTTCGACTGGTCAGAAGGAGCAGAGGAAAAACAGCGGCTCCTGAGAAACAAAACTGAAATTGAGTGAGGGGATTGCTTCAAGGAGCTCTGGGGCACGAATTGACGCGGGTAGAAGAGGAGGAGGCTGCATTGGCTGCCACGCGGTCTTGACATTGTGGACGGGTGAGGAGGTGCGCACCAGATAGGCCACAACCTTGCAATGCCAACGGCGAAGACCACATCGGCGGAGAAGCTGTGGCGGCGCATCGATTTGCGGGCGCGAGCTCCGTCGGCATGAGAAAACTTGAAGCATGGTGAAACGAGGATGAGAGAGAGAGAGAGAGAGAGAGAGAGAGAGAGAGAGAGGCAGGGAGAGTTGAGGGGAAAACAAGAGGGGAACTAGGGGTCCTGGGGCGCTATTTAACTGGAAGGAGGAGTAAGCGGAGAAGCTTGTGGCATGGGCAGAGCTCAGGATGGCATGGGCTTGGAGTAGAGCAAACGAGAGAGGGATGGGGGCAGTGAGGCGAAGAAAAAGGAGACCAGCAGGCCAGCGGAGTGTGACAAAGATTTAATGCACTCATCGTTGAGGGAAAAGGGGCGGGATTCAAGGCTGCATGCATTTACTTTTCTCGATAGTCGTGACGCAGACGCTTCTCGATGACATGGGCTAGTGGGGAAGAAGGTGACCAGGGGTGAGGAGGAGCTAACAGTGGGGCTTGGTCAAAACACAGTCGGAGGATCTAGTCGAAACCGAGATGATGGTCGAAACCGAGAGGTGCTCGATACCGAGAGGTGGAGTGGGTTGGCGCATGGGGAAAAGGAACGGGCCGACGGGAATTCGGAACAAACAGAAAAAGGGAATTTCAAATACTAGAGAACTCCAATAAACTCAAAGTAAACCAAATTTTGAATTAGTTGAAGTTTGATTATTTCATATTAAATTGTTTTTGGTTTCTAAAATTCCAAGTTAAGCTTTAGCAACTTCAACAAAAACCAAATGCTTATCTTTTTATTTTTTAAAATTTTCAAAAAGCCCTGAAAATTGGGATATTACAAACCTACCCCCTTAAGGGAATCTCAACCTCGAGATTCGGGCTAACTAGAACATAGGTGGGGAAATTCGGCTTTCAGGTCCTCTTCACGCTCCCAGGTGGCTTCCTCTTTAGTGTGGTTGCTCCACTGATCCTTGTAGAAACGGATGATTTTGCTTCTCATCACGCGCTCTGCTACTTCCAAAATCTTAATGGGTTGTTCCTTGAAGGTGAGATCTTCCCGCAGATCGATTGCTTCTAGCGGCATTTACTCTTCAAGCACACGCAGACACTTCTTCAACTGAGACACATGGAAGACGTCATGCACATTTGACAGCTGAGGTGGGAGCTCCAATTTGTAGGCAACTTCTCCTCTTCTGACTAGAACTGGAAAATGTTCGATGTATCTTGGTGCGAGCTTCCCACTTACTCTAAAGCGACGCATTCCCTTGAGAGGTGAGATCTTTAGGTACACATGGTCTCCAGGTGCGAAAGCTAAATCTCGGCGATGATTATCAGCATAACTCTTCTACCTGGACTGAGCAGTCCTCAACTTTTCTCAGATTGATTGAACTTGATCTTCGTCTTCCTTCGAGATATCTGGTCCAAGTACTTGTCCTTCGCCTGTTTCGGTCTAATACAAGGGTGTTCTGCACTTTCTTATGTAAAGAGCTTCAAACGGGGACATTTGCAGACTTGATTGATAATTGTTTTGTATGAAAGTTCTGCAAAAGGAAAATTTTGATCCCAACTGGTCTTGTTCGCTAGAGCGCATGCTCTCAACACATCTTCTAGAATTTGATTTACTCTTTCTATTTGCCCATCTTTCTGCGGGTGACAAGTTGTACTGAAATTCAAGTTAGTGCCCAGAACGCTATGCAGCTTCTGCCAGAATCTCGAGGTGAACTGGGACCCTCGGTTCGACATGATCTTCTTTGGTACACCATGCAGACACACTATCTGTCGACGATCAAATCGCCGATCTTATGAAAATGAAAGAGGAAAATGACGTGAAATCTCCTAGGATGGAATGGGGGCCGCTCTTTATTGATATGAACTGGATTTACAGGACCTGACTAGGCACTACCCTAAATACACTGAATATGAGGAATGTCTAACTAAGTAATCAGGCTTAGACTCTAAGTCTAAGACTAACTGTCTTGCTTCTAATTCCACCGCTTAGGCTTCTGTGTTTGTCTTCTCTTGTTTCCCTTTTGTCTTTGTTGTTTTTTTGTGTCTGTCCCTTCGTCTTCTGCGGCCCACCCTTAAATAACTCTGAAGAGGTGGCGATTTCTAGAGAAGGCGCCCCTCGTGAAACATTACGATCGTCGAACGGTAAGGTAGTTAACAATGTGCCAACTTCCTTGCGGTTGTCTCAGGAAATGCTTAACCGTAGGGTAGTTAATTGTCGATGTCTCATGATTATATCATCGCACGGTTTGGAACATATAACACGTATTCCATTTATCATACGGTAAGAAATGCCAGTTCATAGCTTTTTCGAGCAGCTATCTGGTCGGAGCCTCGGCACAAAGCCTTGTTCGACCAGGTACCCATCGTGTAACCTCTCGAATCCTCACGACCAAGGAGGTCGTTATTAGGGGTTACGACCATGAAGACATATGGTCTTTTATGTATTAAATTAATACATAGAGGTTTTAATCCTCATCAGCTAGCCCCCGAACTTTAAATGAACAGGTCATATGTATACCTTTATCCGATGAAGTCATATCGGGCAGACCCCCATTTAATGTCGTGATATACGAAGTGGTCTGTGTTCACTTTAAAGTTGAGAACTTGCCTTGGGAACCGAAGAGTTCTTATGTCCGCTTGAACAAAGAAGAAGCTTTTGCCTGTTGGACTTTTGTGGGAAACTTCTGATCGTAATTAAAAGATTAGAAGCTATAAAATCCCCATCGCCAGGCTTTTAGAATTTCTGCGTTTCCAGATCCCCTTCAGCTTTTTGCCAAGAGAAATCCTTTAGACCCCTTTCTTGTTCTTCCGACCACAAAGCCTCCTACGACCATACTCATCCTTAAGGATTTTCATCATGTCGAGCAAATCACGAAGTGGTTGCCTTCGGAATTGAGCAAGAAAAACTTGAGGCGTTGGAGAGGATCGATGCTTCCAAACAAGAACCCGATCAAATGGAGATCGGTGATTGGAGCGCATTTTCCGAGCCGCGAAGATAGGGAAATCCCGCTTTCTCGCCTACATCGAATGTGGGCCGAGGTTGCCAGACACAAATTCCTCCTCCGCGTTCTTGAGTATTACGGTGGAATCGTAAATTGGCTCGAATTCCATCGCCAATATCAAGATTTTCACCTATTTGTGTGAGGCATACCGGGAGTGCCACCGAATTTGAGGCTCTTCGTATTTCTACCGAATGGTGATGGGGAGATCCACGGCGACTCCTCAAGAATGTACATTGCGCCTTTACGACGGGAAGGCTGATGAGTACATCCATATGTACTCGAAATCCTCGTGGTCGTCATGGAAGAAGAACTGGTTCTACATGACTGCATTCTGAGACGATGGCCTCTACTTGGGAATTAAAGCAAATGAAAACCCCAAGTAGAGGAAGACCGTGGAGAAGGCAGGGGTGGTCAGAAGACGGGTGGATGCCATCCACGACCTACGAGTCAAGGGCTTGACCTCCTGTCATGTGGTGAGGGATTTCACCAAGCGTCAGATTAGCCCTCTGAAGCTTCTGACTCATTCCTGCTTTGGTCCATTGGTCGTGATGAAGCTATCTCAGAGGTGGTAAGTCTTTGAGATAAACTCCCACCAGTATTTTTTATTTGATTAATGTACTACCTTAAAACCTGTCCATGTTTTGTTTTCTCTCCTTTTCTTTTAAAGGTCTTTCCCCTGAGGAAATTAGAGAGTGGATCAGGTTGATCTGTGCAGGGGAGCCTGGAGAGAAGGCTGGATTCCTTGAAATCTTGGCGATAGCTCCTGCTGAAGAGAGACTAGCAAGGCTTAAAGTAGATAATCAAAAATACCTTTTATCATGTATATATATTCTCCGATCAAATTTTTGATCATGCTCTATTTTTGTAGTCGGTCGGATTGCGAATCACACAAACTGGTGAGGATCAACATCCCACCGTGGTTCCGACTGACTCGTGCCCGGATGCACTGGAAGAAGATGAATCTCCCGAGGTAATAAAACACTTGAGATTTAATATATATGCAGTTTAGATAAAGATTTCATCACCTAACCAAATTCGCTTTTTGATTTAGGTGGAGAAGGTCAAGGCCAAGAAGGCGTGATCGCGAGGTCAGATCCCAAACCGTCGTTCATTTAACGGACAGCTTGTTACTAAAACAACTCGGGTCTGGGGTTGGTGAAATCACTCCGTCCCACCGTGATGGTCAAGGACGCAATCTTTGACGAACTAATCGAGGGCATCGCTTTACATCTTGTTGGAGGATGCAACGGATTTGACCAACCTGCGGTTCGAACCGCAAAAATCGAAGAAAAGAAAAGGAAGGGTGACGCACGAGTTTACTCTTCCGCTTCAAAGTCAAATCTAGGAAGTTAACTAGGTATGTACAAATGAAATTGGTCGTATAAGTGCATACCTTTAATAATTCCTTGATTATTTGGTATTTTGAACTTCCCTTCTTCGCTTTGCATAGGTCTTCGGGTGTTCCAGTTGTTTCTGACCGGACTCCTCCTGAGGACCAGGCATTCGTGGAGGTCCCCGACCAGAGTGCTTCCCAGGATAGAGCTCCTGAGGAAAAAGTGGTCGAAGAAGCCCCCAAGCAGATGTCAAGGCCAACGGTCGAGTTGGATCCATTGGTGGTTCTAACTCCTTCTGCGGAGGTAGATGCCCCTAAAGGCTCTCAACAGGTTCCGACCAATGTTGGTAATCCTTCTCAACCTGACAAGTTCCCTTTTCACCCCCGATTTATCGAGGATAAGGAGCTTGACAAGGCATGGGAAAAAATATCGAATCATCAAATCAAAATGCATCCCGATTCAATATTTGGCGGTTATAATGATTTGGCGATCCGAGTAAGTATTCACGACCGCCATAGTACTTCTCAAAAGTTTACAAGGAACTTAAAGAGGAAACATACTATTTGTGCAAAGATCTCGTCGAGAACTTTGCCGTGGCTCTGAGGATCCACTCAAATAATTAAGGACTTGGAGCAAAAACACTCCGAATTGGAAAGTAAGAACTTCCCACTTAACTTTTTTTTTTCTTTCTTCAAAACTTTACCCTTCTCTAACTATTCTCCCTTATCGTATTCGATAGATTTGGAGAAAATGAAAGAAAAATTGTGGTGAGAAAGCCGTGACTACTCGCTTGAAGAAGAAATTAAAGTTAGGACCTACGATTGTCGGGTTTATTTACCAAAGAATGAAACACTTAACAAAAGAATTGAAGGTAATATGTCGTAAACTTGACTTATTATCTTCCTTCAATTATGTTTGTATTTATCAATCGCTTCACTCTTGTAGAGCAAACGCAAACGCTGGATAGAGTAGAGAAGACTCTGAAATTTGAGCAGGATAAGGAGGCGGCTCTTGTGCAAAGTATTGATGAAAAGATTCAATTTTTGAACAAGATGATCTTTGATATGGGATCAGGATCAAGTCTGCCTACTTTAAGAGATCCAATAGAGAAAATGAACTATTTGGGTCAACTTCTAGAGGATCTTAAAATCTGCTCAAGACTACTTGGAAGAACTATGCCTGCACTATGAAAGCAAAGCGTTGCTATTAGGAGTTAGTTTTGCTTTGGCAAAACTAAAGGCTTCCACCCTCCATTAATCTCCAAGTCGTTGAAGATGACTTCAATCGCCTCCGACGAGGCGACCAAATTCATGGAAGAACTCGTGCCACTCGGAGACAAAGTTGTAGAGGAGATGGAGGTCTGATTCCATCAAGCAAGAATTAGTCCGAAATATTTCTAGAATAGGCCCTCGCAAATGTAAAAATATTGAATATGTATAAAACTTACCTTTTATGTCGTTAACAATGCTTTTGTTTATCCTGTTGACTTTAAAATTTCATATATTTCCTAGTTCTCATCGCTTTATAGTAGAAGAACTTTACTATACAAGGTGTAGCCAAGAAAGAGAATGAAAGTCGAAACCATTTTTTGAAGGTATGTGTCGTTGTAAGACAAAACCGATCGTTGTAATACTAGGAAATCATCGTAGTCTGAACTAGCGATGATTTCGACTAGTTATAGATCCTTGCTTGTCATAATCGAAATACCAATCAAAAATTGTATATGGTCGAAAAAAAGACCTTGTTGTATTCGACATAAGAAAAAATGCAAAATGTATGCAACAAATTATAAGTGAACTTTGCTTATATCTATTATCCCAAAGTCCGGTCAAGGAATGCTTAGACCAAGTCATATAACATATTTCGTGAAACATGTTCAAGCTCTTTATCCGATCGTAGCGAGGATCGAAGAAAAGAACCGTCGCTAGAAGCTCCTTCCAAAGGCGTAACCACGCAAAAAAAGGAGAGACTTCAACTAGGAGGCTTTCCGTGTCCCACCAAGAGCTATATAAGAGCAGAGCAGAATCTTGAAATAATGAAATATAATCTTCATAATCTTGAGCATATCATTCAGTATATAAAGTTATTTTGTATGATGCTCTGCTCACTCATATATTTCTTTAAGAAAAGAATGTTGTCACGCGTGGGAATCATTTAGAGAATGCTCACGACTAGGACCAATACAACGTATGACATAGAAGTCGTTGCCATAGAGTAACAGAGATCCTTGAAAAAGGATGTTGGAGAGAAGATTGTCTTCTCCGACCAGTTTAAATTAACAATAATGAACGACCAGAGTATAGGTATATATATATATATATATAAGCAAGGTTACTTTTCTTAATAAATAAATGAATTTATTGAAATTGAAAGAATTGAAAGAATGTAAAATAATTAAACATAGAACTTATGCAATTGATCAATGTTCCAAGAATTTGACAAAATTTGCCCATCAGACATAGCTAGTCGTACGGAACCTGGTCAGGTAACTTCGACCACAGTGTAAGGACCTTCCCACTTGAGAGAAAGTTTATTGCGATTTGCTTGGTTTTGAATTTTTCTAAGAACCAGATCACCTATAGCAATGCTGCGAGGTTGCGCCTTACGACTATGGTACCTTCGCATGGCTTGTTGATAGACTGCTGATCATACAAGGGCTTGGTTTCGTTGCTCTTCAAGGAAATTGATGTCGTCGAGTCTTCGTTCATTCTGATCATTTTCGTTAAAACGATCAGTTCGAGCAAAGCCAATTTTGAGTTCTGGAGGAAGCATAGCTTCAGCACCATAAACCAAAAAGAATGGTGTTTCACCGGTCGCACGACTGGTCATGGTTCGAATGACCCATAATGTAATGAGAGTTCTTGAACCCAAGCTCCTGACCGTTTGATTAACTAGTCGAATACTCGGCGCTTGATCCCTTGCATAATGATACCGTTAGCTCATTAATCGCCTCCGCTGTTCGTGGATGAGCAATGTATAAAATGAACTTTGAGACCAAGTTCATCGCAGAATTCTTGGAATTGACTGCTAGAGAGAACTGGGCACCATTATCTGTGATTATACAACTGGGTACACCAAATTGTGTGATCACATTTTTCATGAGGAATCTCTTAGCGCTTCGCTTGTTGTTTTAACAACTGGCTCGGCCTCGATCCATTTTGTAAACGTGTCAATCATGACGAAAAGGAATTCAAGCCCCGGTGCTCTTGGGAAAGGTTCCGTAATGTCCAAATTCCCAAAGTTGCAAAAGGCCAAGAAAGAGGAATTGTTTGTAAGGCTTGTGCTGGCTGATGTACTTGCCGGCTATGAAACTGACATTGTACGCACTTCGTCACCAGCTCTTTTGCATCATGAAGGGCAGTTGGCCAAGAATATCCTTGCTCAAGGCTTTACCACCGTAGTTCTCAGAGGAATGATGTTCTCCACTGACTCCTTCATGGATTTCTTGTTAGCAACTTAATGCCATCCGCTTGAGATATGCATCTCATCAACACTCTATGAGATCCTCGTTTATACAAGGTAAGTTCAATTAGAGTATATGATTTGGCTTTTCGTGTTATACGATCGCCTCTACATCATCTTCCTAATTATGTCATGTCAAGATAATTGTAGATCGATGTCATGTAGTCTCTACCTTGATCGTGATAGCGCCAACCGTCAACGAATGTGGAGCATCCATGTTCCTTTGATCGGTTTGTATGACTCAGAAGAATCATGATTGTTCTCGGAAGGCTCGACTACCGAGGGTGAATCGAGTTGCTCGAGAAAACTCCCAAGGGATTGGCCGACCTCGTGGAGGCCATCCATGCTAACCGGTCCGCCAGAAAGTTTTCCTTTCTAGGAATATGTTGATCCGGAAACCAAGAAGTGCTTTTCGAAGTTTCCGCATTCCGCCAGATAAGATGACATCTTGGTACTCAAGCATTGATACTCTTTCGCTACTTGATTCACTACTAGTTAAGAATCGCCACTAGTAATTTGCAAATCCCGAGCTTAACGAGCTACTGGAGTCCCGCTAGTAAACTCATATTCTCGCCACATTATTAGTGGCGTGAAAATTTAATCGATGGCGACTTGATGTGTTCGCCAAGAGGATATCAAGACCACTCCAAATTTCAATACTTTTAACATCAAGGAACCGTCAAAGTACATTGTCCACTCCTCGTGGTGTTCGTGACTCGCCCTTGGTTGGGTTCAGGGTTTGTCTGTGAGGACCCCGGTTTATTAGGCTTGTAATACTTAGTCATCCCTTGACCCTAGCATCACAAACATAATAATTGTGTGTCTTGGATATGTATACTTCCTGTGATGCAAGATACACACCCTTTACAAAATCATGCATCAATTCCATTCAAGACGAGAACCAAAGCACGACTAGATTAAAAGACATACAATATATAGAGTTATTATAAAAGGGCCGATTTACCAAATACAACTAATAAAAGTAACACAAATGAAGCAACATGCCATAAGATGACGATAAACAAAAGAGAGCCACAAGGTTTGCCTTTAGCCCACAAGGCAACCAACCAAGTCGCTTAGCTCGATTCCCAACCACCGCACATCTCACAAAAGTAAAGCCCTTTGGGCTCTACCTCTCTGCAACAAAGTTATTAAGAAAGCAAATGAGTACAAAGAATGTACTCTAAGATCCGACGTGTAGTATAACATAACTATAGTTTAACTACATGCAAGCTTTATTTAGTGGATGAGGCTTTGGACTTATTTTAGTATAAAGCAAGTTTTCATTTGCAATATTTAAATAGGTTCCAAAGCGGTTTTACAATTCGTTTTCAATTTGCAAGTAACAACGAAACAAGTAACATAATAACAATAGATAGATGACAACAACAATCCTGGAAGTGACTAACCCAATAGCCACCACAACAATAGCATGAATTACCCATTCATACCAACCATGTCAAGTTTTAATTAAAGGTTGTAGTCTAACTCTCGAAAGACATCCCCAAGCGTGTCCATAACCTAGGACGAGGCTATTCGAATAGTTTTAACCCTGCAGGGGTGTACCAATGTACCCACATGTTAGACCGCCTTTTCGCCAAGCTATTAGCACACTTCCTTTGGTATGCCGGCACAGCTAGTCCAACAAGACTTTTCCAATATTGAATGTCAACCACGAGTTGCCCATATGGGGATACAACCGCCCCATACGTTGATGCGGAGTCATCAAAGATGCTCACCCTCTTATTCGGGTGGTTCTCCTTGTAGTGGATAACCCACTACTACTCGCCCGATAGCCCACCATGCAACCCGACGCTAACACCCGCCAAAGTACTTAGCCAAGAGAGGTCCCATATCCCTCTCGTGTGATTAGCACGCAAAAATGCTTGGTTCGGTGTAACAAGATGTTCGGTCCTTGTTGACTCAGGCACCATTCCACAAACCAACAATCACACTATCATCCATTGTGCCCAAGTCTAAATAGCTTTTATTTTCATTTTTGTTTTATTGGTTTACAAAGCAACAAAGCACAAGATGGACATAATGGAATAATAATTTTAGTGTGATCAAGGTCATCGACATAATGTCGACAACCGCCCATTTCTACCGTTATCTAAGCATTATCAACGCAAACTACTAAGTGATGAGAGCTCATCCAACTAACTCCACATCACAAAGAAGGTAGTCCTAGGCTTAGTAGTAGAGAATGAACATTTACCTACAGGATATGCATCTATAGGATTGCTAAACGATAATTTAACACAAAGTAGCAATGCATACATATAAGTAAAACAAGGTATTAAACTTTAAAGTAATGGGTCACCATGGGATATGATCAAACTGCTTGCCTTGCTATGGCTGGTCACTATGCTGCAGAGATTCGCCACGGATCAACCCACTCGCCAAGACCTAATCGAAAAGGCGAAAAGAATCAATAAGAACGATTTAAAACCACAAGGACAGCACAGCAAACAAATTCCAAAAGCTCTGAAATTTCTACAGCAGCAAGAGGATGATTTTTAGGAATTTAGCAACAAGAACCAATTGATTTGGATCCTCAATGCAAAAGATATGAGCAAAACAAATCTGCTCAAATTTCTAAAAATGCCAAACCGCCACTATTCACTAATTTAATTATTTGGCAACATTTTATAGAAGGGTGGTGCTACTGAGATTTTTACAGTAAAACAAGCACCTCCTGAGATGAATAACACAATTGAGTTCACCTCATTTGGAGCTATTATGCATTTTCTATAATTTTTCAAAGACAAGAACTTGAACAAAATTATAATGCACAAGTGTTCTTTTTTGACAACAGCAACGTGTTCAAAACTAATTTTCCCAGTAAGATAATTAATAGAGGAATCCAACAAAATTGGATTCACTCAAAAATAAGCTACAGAGAAATAGTTATGCATTTTACAAGTTAAATGGATTTTTAATATAGCAATTAAAGCCTACATGTCAATAAAGTTAATTCTGGACATTTTTGTAATTATAATATGCTTAAAACCATTTTTAGATTTAATTTTAGGTATTACCAGATTTGACAAAGTTGATTTCAACTAAAAAGGAGTTAAAATGAATTTGTTATGCATTTTTGAACTTATCAGAATTTTTAATACATTTAACAAAGTCAAAAAGAAGTAAAGCTTATTTTCCTATTTTTCTGAAGTCATCTCATGCTTGAAACTATTTTAGGTTAAACTTTAGTTCATAACAGATTTATTAGTGGAAACAACCAAAATGAATTAATATGAAATAGTTATACCTTTTCAAAGTTTAATGCAATTTCAGCTTGTAAAATAAATCTCCCGAGAAATAAATAAAGGATAACCCGAGAGATAAGGCGTGGCGCTATCGGGCCGTTCATCTCGACATCAACGCCCACGCTGACCGGGTCCGATCGCCCAACGACCGGAGCCGCCAGATCTTGATCCCACTACCTACGTATGGTCCGAACGTCCCATTGATTGAGAGCCCTCGATTTAGCGATGGACGGCTGGGATTGAAAGGGCATTCGGCGTGGTCCGAACGTCACTTCGATCTCAGCCGCAGATCAGAATTTGGACGGGTGATATAGATTGATCCAAACGGCCCGCACGGAATTCTCGACCGGGGCCCACTAGCAGTGACTTGGAGTCACGCCCGTGCGAGGTTAACGCACGTACACAGTGCACGCAGGCCCACTCGTCAGCGACAGAGACACACGGGTGTTTTAAGTGCACAGTGAAAGGTGGCCTACATGTAAGTGATGAGAGACCACCGGGTGGTTTATCGGCACACGAGGGGTTATTTAAGCCGCGCCCACATGTAAGCGACCTATTTGTAACAGCCTTAGCCCTAATAAACAGTAATTAGGTGATGTTCATAGCATCACTGTTCATTTTGGCAAATTAGGCAACATGTTACAAACTATTTTCCAAATTTTCTATTACAAACTCCAACTTGATCAAAATTTCAAAAGGAAATACCACCCCAATGTTGGTATTAAGACTGGAGATATTTTATTTGAAAACCAGATGAAGTATTATGGCCAAAAATAGTTTTTGTTGAATTTTAGAAATTATTTTGATTTTTAGAAAAATATTTGTCTTTAAATAAACTCTATTTGGTCTAAATGAATTATTTATGTATTTATAAAGAAGAAACAAGGGTTTCAAAATTTAATTGGGGAATATATCATCCCAAAGAGCAATTCGCAAAATTTCATAATTTTACAAATTTATTTGCTATTTTGCTATCCCACCAAAGTTTTTGGAATTTTGAAATAAGTCGTCAAATCTCTCTGCCTAAACCTCATTTGGTATCAGAGCGACCAACCCATTGCGCCAGATCGCTCGGTCACGCCTGCTGCTGCCTCCAAACTCTTGGCGAAATCTTAGTCGCCCATTTTCGTGAAACGGCTAGATCGACCGGGTCGTTCGACCGCCCAATCCATCCTCCATTATTGGCCGTTGATCAAGAACGTGTGGGCGCGCGATCTCCGACAAACGCCTCAGAAATGGTCAAAATAGAAAACTTCCGCCATTGAAATCCCAACGCGCGGTCTCGATGTATTGGGCTGTTCGACCGCCCTAACGCCCAATTGATCTCCGCCATTGATCTCAATTCTACAAGATCGCAGCCTTATCTCCTCTTTGTAAACCTCCTCACATTCGCCACCAGGATGCGCAATGGACCGCCTCGATCCATTGTGCCGTTCGACCATCCTCGAGTCCCTCAATCTTGGCCGTTGGTTTGTGATTTGACGGCGATGGACCCTATGGGGGGCGCAGCGCACTGGCCACCGAGATCTTGGGCCGCTGAAGCAAAATCGACGGCTCGGTGGATTGAAACGTTCGACCACTCCGAGCTCCTCGATCGTGGCCATTCACCGAAATCGTGACGGTCCATATTTCACGACACTGCTTTCAGCAGTTTTTTGGCCACCGATCACAAAATTACCAAACAGAATCGGATGGTCGTTGTTCTTCGGCCAACTGCGGCGATGCATGGTCATGGGTCTCTTCGCCCTCACGATGATGTTTTGCTTCCTCTCTGCTATACAATCGTGGACACTATTTTCGCCGAATGGTGGCGATACATCTGATGAAAATTTAGGATATTTTCTCTGATAATTATCCTTGGTGCCACCTCATTGATTCTAGAGAACGCCACGCTGATCCGGGAAGCTCCAACACTATATAAACCCTAGTTTCTTCTCTCTCGCCATTGTTGACCGTGAGAGAACTCCATTAATTGCCTTCCTTCTCAGTGAAGCTCCCTTACTTCTACCCTTGTTCAAACTACAAGTAGGCTTAAAGCTCTTGCTAATGCAAGTCTTGGGCATCTCTTGTAGGTTTGGACGTGGGGTTTCATTTCTGCCGAAGTGAGCCAGTGAAGCATCATCTTAGGGAAAACCTCAACCTGGTGAGTTGAGTTTCATCCCTTCTCATCAAGAATGTGCCTAATAATCTTTAGATCTTAGATCTATCAATTTCTTTTTGGTCAGCACAAGGAAAAGGACATTGGATCTATTCTGTTGACCAAAAACTTGTCTTTTCTTCATCAACCCGATCTGGTAAGTCTAGCCCTGGTTCCTTGTCATTATAAGCTCTCTAAGAACATCACTAACCCTCATACAGCACTCACTGGTTCAAGTGATGCTCCAAACTTCTTTAAACTGAAAAGTTGTTTTTATAACTTTTCGGTCTTTCATATCGTTTTCAAGAATTAGAGTTTCTCTTGTTAGCATGTTAGCTTATTTAGGTCTTGAGCAAACCCTAGTATCTTTAGTAGGCCACTTTTGACTATTAGGTTCACCGGATCATTTATTATTGCAACTTCCTCTCCCTGTTAGTTATTGTCGGTCCAAAAACCGACAGATGCTCTATCTTTCTTTTCTTTCCTTAAACCGAGCAATTAAGATTAGTATTAATAGCTTATGGTAATAAATACCTTCCAGATAGCTCTAACTCCCATTTAAGTTTTTCGTGTTGTGTATTTCTCCAGGACAACCGAGAATGGTAATCTTGTCAATTGCCGCTTTTGGTTGTTGGTCAAACCGACAAAACAAACAGCCTCAGTTCAATGTCTTACATTGCTGATGATAGGTAATAAATGATGACATTAGTTACCCAGCTAACTGTTACTTCACTTTAAGTCTATGTGTTGTATAGTTTCCACGCTAACCAAAATGGTAAAGGTCCCTTGCTGTTTATTTTTGTCTAAACCGACAAAACAAACAGCCAGGCGTCCACAGTCCTTAAATGCTTTTATTAAGTGCTAAATGATTGGTTAGGCCACAACTCTAGTTTTAATACGCTTAGCTTCGTGCAGTATTTCATTTTATGGAGTAGAGCTAGCTAATTAATTTAAATGTAAGCTGTCCTGTTCCAGTTGTTGAAATCTGACACTGTAGCTTAGATCCAAACCTTAAATTGTGATAAACAATATTAATGAAGATTGGTTATAGTTTACTATCCTTAATTAAATTAATGCATTTCCAGCATACTGATAATCATGCATCAAACCCTTGATCATGCATTCTTTCTTACATATTGTTCTCTGTTTCTTTTCTTGGATTCATTGGATTGTATTTTCTTCTAGATACTGGTTCTTCTGAGATTATTGAGTCTTTTGTTGAGCCACAAGAACTCGAGCAAGAGGTTATATACTACTATCAAGGCAAGCTACCTCTCAAAGACACCATATTGATCCTACTCTTTTGAACTCAGAGATTTATAAATACAAGGATAATCGTGCATGCAAAATTTTCTAAAATTATTTGTGCTCGTCTTAGTTAGTTATAACTTTGAGCTTGTGGCTTACCTTAAATTGAATCATACACTTAACCTAAGGTAGTCTCAGAGTATTATATACTTAGTTTTAAATTTTGGCTTAGCCATGCAAACCATAGAACAGGTAGTGTTTGACAAGCTTATCTTGTCAAACCTGGGAACAACAAATGACTTGTATTTATTTTTGATTCTTGTTCAGTCTATTTGAAGTTGAAATGATCCTAAATCTTGTGGATAAACTAAATTCAAATCTGGACAAGTGGATGCTAGTGATGGTGCCTTTGTGCACGAGAATTGGGAAATGTGGATGTCTTGTCTGGGTTGATTAAGGACTGAACTCTGACAATTTAATTCAAGTCCCAACGTACTTCCACACGCGGTGTATGGGCACTGTTTGGTTAAGTAAAGGGTTAATATTATTGAGTTGGAAACAGGAGAGTAAGGACATGTGTATTGATTTCATATGGCATAGATGCTTAAGTTTTCGGGCTGTGTCGTATGCCATGTGGAGTTTATATCGATATCGATGTTCTTAGAAGGGTGAGGGCGAGATGTGTTCCATCGCATGTACGCATTCTTCAGGCCCCGATCATGCGGTCTAATATGTGTAGTGAGCACATTCGATTTAATTGATTGGTTTGGCATTCCCAGACAACATGTGGGCCCCGCTGAATATATGCTATCAATGTTGTTTAAGCGGGATCACCGACATGGGTATTCCAACTCAATAGTGTTAACTTGTTGAAAATACCAAATCTTAGTTTATTCGGCCACACCAAAGGCAAAGCAGCTATTATTCCTGAGGCTTACTGCTAACAAAGTCATGTGGGTAAAGATGTGCACCCTTGCAAGGATTTAAAACTATTCAATAGCCGTGTTCTATTATGGACGATACTTGAATTAATATCACCTGTATAGATTTTGCTCTAAGTTTGGAATTGGGAATAATTTCGGCATGATAGTGTCATGTATAGTTTTATAGTGATCTGTGATTTATTATTATTACTGTTTATGTTCATACCTTTTAATGCTATTGTTTTAGTCCAAATTGGTTTATTAAAATTGCTTTGTCAAAATTTAGCTACTGTAGGTTAAGATATGTTGCTTTATGCAAAAGTTGAACCATTTAAGCCTTCTGTTGTTAACCTTATGCATATAAAACTTTCTATTCCTTTGTATAGGTTCTATCAAACACTTTCTTTTATTAGTTTGTGTAAGACTTGCCGAGTACCTTTCAGACTCGTGGTTTTATGACCTCTTGTTGCAGGTGAAGATGGTTATCTTTATGAGATGCCCGTTAGCGTCCGATCTAGGAGACGCTAACGAGTAGTGCTAGTTCTAGTCTCCACGCAATAGCTCATGGATGGGGCCATTGGTGGTTTTAAGTTTATTTTGCTTCCATTGTTGTTTTTGTGATGACCCAAGGTCATCTGTTCTCAGAGCTATTTCTTAATCGTAGCAACCTAATCTACAATGTAATCTGATGTATAATTATGTGAATGTATGACTTGTATGTGATTGATGCAATGTTGTTTAAGGATATATGCGCAATAGTCACTAATCCTGGGAACTATTGCATGACATATATCCGGGAACCTGAATGTTGGAATTGTTACTTATTATGATTATACTTCTAGTATGATTTTTAATAAAGGAATTACACTATTCCTTAATTAAGAATTATGCTACCAGTATAATTTTAATTCGGCACATTCCAATATTTGAGGGTCTCACACTATTAGCCCCGGCTTAAGACAGGTTTAATGTAAAGCAATGATTAGATATAAATGACCGTCATTAGTGTGCCCTAAAACGGCAACGGGATTGTTACGCTACCGACAAAATCCCTCGACGCTCCCGTGAAATGCCGGCGATCCACGCCACCTCAAAGAACCGAGGGCACCTACAGTGCTAATAGGGATGTGCACCGCCGTACCACCCACATCTCCCATGAGGGCTCCGGGCGGCGGCGCGACGGCGAGGTGTGGCGGCGCAACACACGGCAACGACGACAGCGAGATAAAGCTCCGCAGCGATCATTCAAGCAGGTGCCCGAGCTACTGGAAGCTACTAGGGACCTACCTGGATGACACGGCGGGACAGAGACGGCTCCAGGCACCAAGCGCGCAAGCTCACATGGCGGCAACAATGGTGGCAACGATGGCGAAGCTACCCTGAGCCAAAAGAAAGAGCTCGCGTCATCAAAATGGGTTCCATACCTCCCAATCGATGCTACCAGAGAGAGGAATTGGAGGAGGAGGACTCACCCACGGAGGCGGTAAGGAGCTTTATGGTCAAAAAAGGGATTTTTCGAATTAGCCTCCCCCTGAAAAGATAATCCCAAATTGATTGAGGGTTAAGCTTCACCGAAGTGAGAGGGAGCAGAGGGAGCAAAAGTTGGAGAGGGGGATGCACTGAGGTACCGCCTTCACCGTGAGCTTGAAGCTCTGCAATGGCTACTGCGATTTTGGCGACTTGAGCTCTAACTGGGTGGGTGCTAGCTAGGGCTGCGGAAGGTTAAAGGAAACCAAGGAAGGAGCGCCGGTGCTTAAGTAGCAAAAGGAGAAGAGCAACCAGACAGAGCCTCTTGATGCTTTGGATCGCTATTGAGCACCGAGAGGACGAGGCAGTATAGCACGACGACTTATGGGGTGCACGTCGGGCAATTAATGCGCTGCGTGAGGGAGACCTGTTGAAGCTGCACCGAGGTGACCTGACGCTGCGCCCCACTCCCGCTGCTTGCCCCATGGCGGCGTCAAGCCGAGAGGGGAGGAGGACGACGACGCTGGGCTACAGTCCGATTTTGATCGTGTGGCCGAGAGGAGATCAAGCGGGAAGGGTTACGCGATCGTGGGCGTGCGATAAGAATCCAACGGCCAGGTATGCAATCAATTAGTTGGTTGGGTCGACCCAAAGTGGCTCGAGCCCGAGTAATGTTAAGCTTACCCTTTTTGATTTGAAAAGAAGTCAGACTTAGCAGATTAATTGAGGTATCAAAACAACTCCAAGATTTATGAAAATTTAACTGAGCTTGCTAACTTCAGGATTAACCTCCCATAAAATTTCCAGAGGTTTTTATGCATTGCAATTTTCTCAAGAAATTCCAGAGGGTTAACACTAGGGTTTGACCAGCTTTGACTTGGTTTGACTTGCCTCCAAAATTCTTCAAATAATTTCTAAAATTATGAGAAAATTCAGAGGTGCTACAAGTCATCCAAAGAACCCATGAAAAATATTTACAAGGGTTTGGCACAAGATTTTCACAAGGAGGTTTTTGATAGGAGTCAAAATGGAGAATTTGATTTTTGGGTTTTGATTTTCCATAATTCCTTTGCAAGAATTACAGATTTGGTCAATTACTTCCAATTGAAGAAAAAGTTTTAATTCCTACTCATTTTATTACATTTGAAACACAAACCTAAATTTGGGATGTTACAAAGTCCATTCGGCAATGAATTCTGCTATTGCTTGGGACTTTATTGCTGTTCGTGAAATAAAATAGAGGTCAAACGCCCCTAGCTCAACCGCCCATTTTGCTATTCGTCCTGATGATTCCCTGTTTCCAAGGACTTGACCAAGGGGATATCCGGTCGGTACGACCACTTTGTGGGCCTGAAAGTAATGCCTTAGCTTCCTTGAAGACATAAGGAGACCATAGAGCAACTTTTGTACCTGTGGGTATCTTTCCTTTGGTCCATATAAGACTTCGCTTACGTAATAAATTGGTCATTGGATGTTATCCCTTTCACCACCAAGACAATCGCCATCGCTTGTGGTGTTGTCGCCATGTAAATTAGCAATGTTTCTCCCGATCTCGGAGAGACTAAGATTGGGGTACTCGTAAGGTACTTTTTAAGTTCTTCAAAGGCATCGTTTGCCTCTTTAGTCTACTCGAAACTCCCATGTTTCCGAAGAAGTTTAAAGAAAGGTAATCCTTTTTCCCCTAACCTTGCTATGAAACGACTTAGTGCTGCCATACAGCCAGTTAGTTTTTGGACTTCTTTCTTGGTGGTTGAGGTGCATCCGTCGATGGCCACTATTTTAACTGGGTTTGCTTCAATACCTCTAGCCGAGACTAGGAAACCGAGCAGCTTTCAAATAAACTCCAACACACATTTTTCCGGATTCAACTTGAGGTTATGCCTTCTCAAGTTGTTGAAAGTTTCTTGTAAGTCAAAGATGTGATTTCCAGCATTGCTGGTCTTTACGACTAGATCGTCAACGTAAGCTTCTATATTCTAACCTATTTGTGGACTAAAGATTTTTTGCATCAACCTTGAAAAGTTGCACCAAATGCTTTTGAGACCAAATGGCATCTTAACATAACAAGAAGTGCCATATGGGGGTGATGAACGGTTTTCTCCTCATCTTCTTTACACATATTAATCTAGTGGTACCACTAATACGCATCTAGAAAACTTAGTAACTCACACCCAGAGGTAGAGTCTATGAGTTGGTCAATGCGTGAAGGGGAAAATCATCCTTCTGACAAGCTTTATTAAGGTCTCAGAAAGTCGATACACATTCGCCATTTCCCATTACTTTTTCTAACCATTACAGATTGGCAAGCCATCGAGGGTGGTCGACTTCACTAATAAACCCACCTTGAGGAGTTTGTCAATCTCCAACCGGATTGCTTCTTCCGACGGTGCAAAACGCCGCAGCTTCGCTTGATCGGTTTTTGTCGGTCGAGAGCTAGCCTGCTCGATCACCTACCAGGGACTCAGTGCATATCGGACGCTTGCAGTGCAAACACGCCCCGATTCGCCGGAGGAAGGAGACAAGCAACTCTTCCTATTTGGGGTCGAGTCTTGCCCCACCGTAATCTTATTGGGTAAATGAGTCAAGATTTCTACCTGTGGCGACTTAACGTCGTCTCGAGAAGCGCCTTTGTCGAGTCGTACTTCCTTTGTCCGTCGAGAGGGCTTGGGTGTCATCTTCGGTCTCGAGTGTTTGGCCTGCATGGTAGATGGATTAGCCTCTCTGGTCGAAAGTTCATCGACCAATTCAAAGAATTTTCGATCACATACGTAAGCCATTTTCTGATCTCCCCGAATAGTGATGACTCCCTTTGGCCCTGGCATTTTCAGACTCTGATAACCGTAATACATGGCTATCAAGAACTTTGCTAATGTCGGTCGACCAAGAATTCCGTTGTATGCGGATTCAAAGTTTACCACATCAAACAGAATTTTTTCTGTTTGAAAGTTATTAGGCCTTCCGAACGTAACCGGTAGGGAAACTTGTCCTATCGGTTTAGCGGTGGAGCCAGGAACTATGCCATGAAAAGCATATTTCACCGGTTTCACCTTTGACATGGGGACCTGCATCTCTTCTAAAGCTCCCGCAAATAATATATTCAAAGAACTACCTCCATCTACTAAGACTCGATTAACCCTACAATTATTAATAGTTGGTTCAACAACAATAGGGAACCTACCTGGTCGAGTCAAAGGGATGGGGCAGTCGTCTTTGCTGAAGGAAATTGCCGTGTCCGACCACTTCGATTGCTTGATAATGGTCGGAGATTCGACTAGGTTGACCTCCCGCCCATGGCCTTCGATGACGCTTTGACTCGTATGAAGAAGATCCTCCAAAATCATGTTGACCGTGGTGTTGGGGATCCCGGTACTCCATCTCTTCGTCGCCATCCTTGTCCTTTTGGAGCTCGCTTTCTCGGGTTCTCAGACAAGGAAATGGTCCTTTACTCGCATAATAATCCTCCACTTTTTTTGCCGCACTCGACAGTGCAGATCATGCCCTCGTCACCGTGAAGTGGACACCACTTCTTGTTTTTCTCGAACCCTCACGGAGCTTGTCTTGCCTCGACCGTGTACTCCTTCTTACCCTTCATGAGCTTATCAAGAATGGTTAGGACCTCCTTGTCGTCGGGTCTGCGGTTCTTTTTCTTCTTGAGAAACTTCTTATTCTTTTTCTCTGGTTTGTCTAGGCCGGGCTGAGGAATCTTGTCTTCCGATCAATGGCTTCGCACCACTCGATTGCTTTGCTAGCGGTGGCATACTTGTCGGCCATGTCAAAAGCTCAATCTGTTGTTCTTGAGGGTTCATTGCTATATCCTCCGTGAATCGCCGATTTCTCGACTCGTTTTAAAAGCCCTAATAATGATGACTCTACGACTTCGGGTATAGAATTGCGAACCTGGCTAAACCTCTTGATGTGTTGACGTAAAGTCTCATCAGAACCCTGCCGGATTCGGTGGAGATCATCCTCCTTCCTGTATGGCGATCGACGTGTTCGAAGTTTGCAATTAGAAGATCACAGAGTTGCTCCCAAGTATAGAATGATCCGACCGGTAGGTTCAATAACCACGATCGGGCGCACCCTTCGAGCACGGTGGGTAGATAGTTGGCCATCACATTCTCATCGCCGCCAGCCTCGATGGCGGTGGTATATATTTGGAGAAATTCCAATGGGTTTTGAGTTCCATTGAACTTGTCCAAGTTGGCGGCCGGAACCGTTAGGCTAACGCATGCGGCTTGGAGCCCCGCAGAGAAGGCTCGACAACCCGTGATTGATTCATGGCGCCTTCTCGAAGGTGCCGGATTGTAATCGGTCGAAGACCAGTTCCTAAGATTGGAACGCTGGAACTCCGGTGTGCCGATCTGATCGTGGACATTGATGTGATGCCTCTGACCAGCCACTTGATTCAGACGATGTTGGAGATCATTGAGTCCAAGTGGTGGTTCTTCTCGACGTGATGGGGGAGTGGCTACCTAAAATAGCCTTCTCCCCTCATGACTCCTTTGTCGGAAGCGTTGAGGGGGTCTTGGTATCGATTGTTCCCTAGCATGACCATGTTGTCCCCTGCTGAGGGAGGAACATTGGGATGAAGTCATAGTTTGACTCCTTGAAACCCTTTGTTCCCGGTACGCTTCCGTGCGCTGCATGGTCTGTTGGAGAATTTCGGATACTTGACCTACGAGCTGTACAAAACCTGGAGTTTCTGCTAAAGTAGGATCAGAATTATTTAACATATCTTGGACACGTCGTAAGTTTTGTCGCTATTCACCAGAAGGTCTCGGGGTTCATATCGTCGAGGTGTACGCAGTGTCCTAACCTTCCCCACCTTCGGATTTGTTCTCATCCTATCTCGTTACTCTAGGTGGGGCAATGCCAAAGTAGTTAACCGATTGACGCCGATCACCTCCGTTGCCTTCTCAAAAGTCGGGTGCTCGATGGTTCGGATCATCTCTAACAACACGTGATGGCGTAGTAGAGAATGTAGGACCGCGCAGGCATCTTGATTTTCATCTCCGATCGCATTGACTTCGTGCCTCCAAAGATCGATCTTCCGATGAGCTTCCATCGTAATTAATGGAGAGCTTCTCGCTTATACGCCAGAAGTTTCCTGACGGAGAGCGGTCGGAAATGAGCACCTCGAGGTCTTCTTAGCTCGATCCGACGAACCGCCATCGAGGTCGAGTGTGATCATCCCCACATGGCCTACGCACCGATGGAGGCTTCATCGACACCGCTACTATGTGTCGGTTGACTCGAATTGCCGTAAGTCGTAGGGAGAGTATCTTTCACCATGATTTCATCGAGGGTATACTGATTTTCAGTGGTGGTGCTGAAATTTTTCACTGCTTTGCTTGGCCGAAGATCGGGCTTGAAGATGTCCTCGACATTTCGAGCTAATCGGAATGGTCGTTCTTCTAATTGCGCCACCGTAGTGGTGGCGCATCCTCGTCCATCCGGCCGACCTCGCTAACGTTAGAGACGTGCGAGCCGGCGGAGGAGGAAGAGGAGGATGACATGCCATTTTCTTCCAAGGCACGGATACATCCTTCCAAGTCGAGGTCGGCGTAGTCCGCCAAGTCGAACCAATTCTCCTCATTCCAAACTCCGGGTATAGTCATATGAGCGATTGCAGGAATTTGGGCGAAGGTTTGTATGAGCAAAGAGTCTCTTCAGGAAACTTATGTCTTCTTCCCCACGGACGGTGCCAGCTGTCGACGATCAAATCGCCGATCTTATGAAAATGAAAGAGGAAAATGACGTGAAATCTCCTGGGATGGAATGGGGGCCGCTCTTTATTGATATGAATTGGATTTACAAGACCTAACTAGGCACTACCCTAAATACACTGAATATGAGGAATGTCTAACTAAGTAATCAGGCTTAGACTCTAAGTCTAAGACTGACTGTCTTGCTTCTAATTCCACCGCTTAGGCTTCTATGTTTGTCTTCTCTTGTTTCCCTTTTGTCTTTGTTGTTTTTTTTGTGTCTCTGTCCCTTCATCTTCTGCGCTCCACCCTTAAATAACTCTTGAAGAGGTGGCGCATTACTCGGAGAAGGCGCCCCGGTGAAACGTTATGATTGGTCAATAAAGAAGGCGCTTAACAATGTGCCAACTTCCTTGCATGTTGTCTCAGGAAATGCTTAACCGTAGGGTAGTTAATTGTCGATGTCTCAGATTATATCATCGCACGGTTTGGAACATATAACACATGTTCCATTCATCATACGGTAAGAAATGTCGGTTCATAGCTTTTTCGAAGACTATCCGGGTCGAGCCTAGGCACAAAGCCTTGTCCCACCAGTGTACCCATCGTAACCTCTCGAATCCTCACGACCGGTGGAGGTCGTTAGGCTTTAGGGTTACGACCATGAAGACGATGGTCTTTTATGTATTAAATTAATACATAGAGGTTTTAATCCTCGCCACTATCTTTGCCATATATAATTACGCAAGTCCGCTCTCGAGTAAGTAGTTTTGACCGAATGAAGTGTGCAACTTTGTCAAGCGATCTACAATTACCTAGATAGAATCATAGCCACTCTAGTTCTCATTGAGACCGTGATAAAGTCCATGCCAATTTCATCCTATTTCCGCTCAAGCACGCTCAATGGTTGCAAGAGTCTAGCAGGTCTCTGATGCTTAGCTCACTAGCAAATGTCACATTGTGATACATACTCATCAATTTCTCATTTCATACTAGGCCACCAATAAAATTCCTTGAGATCTTCATACATCTTCGTGCTTCTGGGGTGAATGGAATACAAGGTTTCATGTGCTTCCTTCAGTATCAACTACTTAAACTCCTTCTGGTCCGGTACACAAATACGTTTATCAAACCAAATGGTGCCTTGCTCATCTTCTGAAAATCTTAGGGATTTACCCTTCTTCATGTTACTCTTGATCTCCTTGATATCTGCATCTTCGACCTGAGCTTTCTTGATCTAATTCTGGAAAGTTGGTTGCACTTCTAGAGCAGCTAAGTAACCATGTTCAACCAATTCAAGCTTGAGCCACTGAAATTCTTCATGTAGTGCTGGCTGACTTTCCTTGATTGTTAGAGTAATGTAGTAGACCTTTCTACTTATGGTATCTGCTATGACATTAGATTTGCTTGGATGATAATGGATTCTCATATTGTAATCTTTGATCAATTTCAACCATCTTCTTTGTCTCATATTAAGATCATTTTGAGTAAAATGTACTTTAACCTCTTGTGGTCAAGTAAACTTTACAAATGATTATCGATGAGGTAATAATGCCATATCTTGAAAGCATACACTACGGCAGCCAACTCTAGGTCATGAGTGGGGTAATTTTCTTCATGAGGTCTCAACTGACGGGAAGCATATGCTACTACCTTCCTTTCTTGCATCAGGATGCAACCGAGACCATGTTGTGATGCATCACAAAAATCTTAAAATCCTTTTGAACATCGTAAAATCAACACCGTGTAGTGATCAAACGCTTTTTAATTCTTGAAAACTCTATTCACAATCAAGGCGCCCATGAAAATTTCTTCTCCTTCTTCAAAGAACAGAGTGAGGGTCTTGCTATTCGGAGAATCCTTCTATAAACCAAAGGGTAGTACCCCGCCATTCCAAGGAAACTTCTAATCTGAGGCACTGTTTTGGGTGACTCCCAGTTGAGCACATCCTTAACTTTGCTAGGGTTGACAGCGACTCCTTTTGTAGACATGATGTGCCCCAAGAAAATGGCTTCATCCAAAACTCACGTTTGTTGAATTTGGCATAGAGTTGATGATCTCTAAGCTTATTTAGGATCAAGTGGAGGTGCTCTTCGTGTTCTTCCTCACTCTTGGAGTAAACTAGAATATCATCAATAAAGACAATGACAAACTTATCCAGATTACTCCATGAATACTTTATTCATAAAGTTCATAAAGTAAGCAGGGGCATTGGTCAATCCAAAAAACATGACCGTGAACTCGTACAATCTATATCAGGTTGAGAAAGTTATCTTGGGAATATCCTCTTGGTGAATCTTCAACTGATGGTATCCTGACCTCAAATCTATCTTGGAGTACACTCCGGCTCCTTTCAACTGGCTAGACAAATTATCAATTATGGGCAGAGGGTATTTGTTCTTGATGGTGACTTCATTGAGTGAGCAATAATCCACACACATCCGCTGAGTACCATCCTTCTTTGCAATAAAGATCACTGGAGCTCCCCAAAGTGAAGAACTTGGTCGGGCAAATCCTTTATCTTACATCTCCTCGATCTACTTCTTCAGCTCGACTAAATCATTGACAGGCAAATGGTAAGGTCTCTTGAAAATGGGTGAAGTTCCAAGAACTAGGTTGATGACGAACTCTAGGTCTCTGTCTAGTGGCATCCTGGGCAAATCATCAGGAAAGATATCCGGAAACTCTCTGACCACTAGCACATCTTCCAAAGATACAACATTGACGCTGCAGACTAATGCTCCATCATGCTTTTCTGTGGAGGCTTCAAATTTTACTTTGGTTCCAACTGCACTGACCAAAGAGACACTTCTGCCACCACAATCCAAGACTGCTTGGTGATAAGCAAGCCAATCCATATCCAAAATCACATCTAAGGACTTGGCATCGATGATTATGAGGTTGGCTAGAAATTCTACCCTTCTATGGTTACTTTAACTTTTAGCAACCTTGGTTCGTACTCAACTCCGAACCGGGGGATTGAACCAATAAAACATTTTTAAGAGTCAAAACCTTCAGCTGATGCCTTGCAACAAAACTTCGAGAAACAAATGAATGCGAAGCTTCAAAATCAAACAAGACAGTAGCAGGTACTGAATTAGCTAGGAACTTACCTAGCACGACGTCCAGGGCTGTCTGGGCTTTCTCCACTATGACATGGTTCACACGGTCTCTCCCAAAAGGCTATAGGGTCTTGGCTGCTACAACTGGAGCATGAGGTGCTCTATGTCCTACTCCTGACATGGGGGTTTTGGTCAGAGTAGCTCCCAAATTAAATTTGACAGGCGATGGAGCTTGCTTCTGTGGGCAGTTGCTGGCGTAGTGTCCCAATTGTTGACAGTTAAAATAGGTTATTCCCGCAGCATCATTGATGCTTCTGGGCTACTGATTGTTGGTATTATTGTTGTTGCTGAAGCTACGAAATCCTAGAGTAACTGGGCGAGATGCTGGTGCAGGGATCTTGAATGCAACAGGAGAAGTGAAACGGTCAGGGTGTTGCACATTCATCCTAGTTCTCTGCGGGTGACCTTGATGAGAATTACACTGCATCATCTTCCTCTTACGAGACTCATACAGTTGACGTTGAGCATCCTCGTACATAAGGGCCTTGTTAACCATCTGCTGAAAACTGGGGTAGTCAACTGACACCAACTGCACTTTAATGCTAGGGTCAAGTCCTTCCATGAATCACCAAATCTTCGCTTCCTCATTTGCAACATCCTCCTATGCATACCTTGATAGTTGGGTGAATCTGTTGAGATATTCTGGCACGCTGAGGTTGCCATGCTACAGCTTATGGAATACCCTCTTCTTCATCTCTATTATTCCTATAGGAATGTGTGCTGTCCGGAAAGCGACAGAAAACTCCTGCCAAGTAATGGCCTGGACGTTCTGGTGAGCTGCATAGTAGTTTTCCCACCAAGTTCATGTGGTTCCATTGAGTTGGTGAGCTGCATAGAGTAATTTTTCTTTGTCATTGCACTGAGCCAAGATCAGTTTCTTCTCAACATTCTTAAGCCATTCATCAGCTTCTAGGGGATCAACTGAGATGACAAAGGTTGGTGGCCTGGTCCTCATGAATTCTCCCAGTCTGGACTAAGGTGGAAAGGCTGGAGCTGGAGCTGGTGTAGGCTGATTGACTTGATTCTGAGCAAGAGCCTGAAGTAGTTACAATTGCATGGCCATCATTTATTCCAGGTTTGATTAGGGCTAACTCGGGGGTGGTGGCGTTAGGGGTTCCTTTTGACTTGTAGATTTGTGGGTCTTAACCATGTGAAACAAATCTTCCCGGGTTTAAAAGTTGAGAGGAAGAGAGCACACAAGGTGAGAGGGAAAAGCAAAATAGACGAGAGAGAGAACGAGAGAGAAAGACAGAACAACCTAACCGTGGGAAGTCAGTTTAACCCAACAAACAAATAGCCGAAAAGCTAAAAAGAGGCAACAAAATACAAGTAGAAGATCCTATTACGGACTAAACGATACTAAAGCTAACAAGGGTAACTCGGCTAAAGCACTTCTAACCTAACTTATATGGATGGTCGACTGAAACAAGACTCGATCCTATAGAGATTACTAAGGTGAGAAAGATCAATTTAAATTCAGAAAAGATAACATGTAAGATCCTGAGAATGATATGAGAAAAGATTATAATAAGGTGAGAAAAGAATGGAATGAGAGGAGAGGAGAATAACTACTCATGTTAATCGGCTGATTTGATTTAGAAAATAAATTTTGAAACTAAGGTTATGTCCTACAGTCAAACCTAGCTCTGATACCACCTCTGTTGGGACCCCAGATATGCAACTACGGGACCCTCTGTGTATTCTGAACTAGTCCCAAGATCAGTAGCTAGTCCACACGGTTACGACATAGATGAAATCATATCCATACAACAAAACAGCTAATGAAGCAGACAAATTAATATTACTTAGTAGCAAAAGGACCTTATGGTCAAGTCCTACAGAGATTTTTTGTCGTGTAGGGCTTAACAACAAAACATAAACTTGCAGTGGAAACCAAAACGTCTCGTGGTAGCCATCTGACATGCCTATAGGCAATCGAGTGGAGGACGTGACCTAGTTCGCGTAGTCTTCGAAGTAATCATCCTCATAGAACTTCGGTGATGCCTTGTTCTTCTTCGGCGACTGATCAACAAGTGGCGCAAAGCTGTGAGTACTTTAAATTACTCAGCAAGTCGTAGGCAAATGTATGCAAATAGTATTCATGCAAGGCTTGAACAAGGAGAGCTTTATGGCTATTTTGCATAAAGCAATATTGATAGTAAATACAGAAAGTAGATTGTAAAGCACAATTTAAAAGAATAATACATAAGTAATCAAGTTCTTTCAAACAACTAGTGAACCGTTCACTTCCCAACCATTCCAACCAACAACCAGATCGCTTCCCAACCAAACCATTCTAACATTTTTGAGAAAATCTACTCCTCGTGTGAAATCAGTGGGCATTGTCCATAACTGGGGATACGACTATTTGTATAGTTTTACACTCTGAAGAGGTTGTACAACTTTACCTATATGACATGACTTCTCTAGTTTGTTTGGCATCCGTCGATACCACTGCTCCCTATCTTAGGTAAGCAATCTAGAACACACGTCAAGGCCTTTAAAAAGTTCTATTTTGACCTGGTTCTGCTCGCTAAGGTTTCGCCATTCTGTCCCCCTCTTGCTCCAATTCATCCACCAAAGCAGAATCAAATCAAAACATTGATAATTAGTTAGCTAGGTCTATCCCACTATAGACATGTGGTGGTATGGTAAGGCCTAGATCAATGGCACACAAAGTTAAGTCCTTAGAGACTACTTAGGCGAGGCAACAACATCTCAAAATTCTCCACCTTTACTACACGATCATTCGCCTAAGTATGAAATCATTTTTGGTTCAACATAACCAAATGGCAACACTTGCCATGGCACAATAAATTTTAACAATAGTGGCCGCACCACAATTCCATATATCATTAAGTGAAATTTATCATCATTGAGTCATGTGATCGAGAGACCATCACATAAGTAAAGCATGACTTAGCATAATACACACCCATGTTGGTATTACAATAATGTCCAACTAAGATTATCCAACCTATGGTATCCAATGGTACATGTCAGTATGTCATTCACAATTATTCAAGGAGTCATACTGTCAAGTAGGTATTTATCTATTCCTAAAACCATTTTTATACAACTAGCTATGCATTTTTATATCAAACAATATAATTTTATAAATTGGATACAACATGATCAAAGGTCTACGACTTGCCTTTGTTGAAGGTTTTAGTTGCTTCGGTCGTCGGGTCTAAGAGCTCTTCGGAAATACTAGAATATATAAGTGCGAAAAGAGCCAAATATATAAAACAATACCAAATAAAATCCAAAGATTACCAAACTAGAACCCAAAAGAAAGGTACTGAATTTAGATGAATTTGGAAACTTGAATCACTCGAATCAGAGCTCGAATGACAGAGAATAGGCTCTCGGAAGTTTGAAAATACATGGTTGGAAAGAGGTTCGACTTCGTGTGGTCGGAAGAGGTTCAACTTCGTGGCTCAAGGAGGTTCAACTACAGGTGGTCAAGGAGCATGACTACCTAGTCAAAAGAGGTTCGACTGGTCAGAATGAGCATGACTACATGGTCGAAAGAGTTTCGACTGGTCGGAAGGAGCAGAGGAAAAGCAGCGGCTCCTAAGAAACAAAACTAAAGTTGAGTGAGGGGATTGCTTTAAGGAGCTCTGGGGCATGAATTGACATGGGTAGAAGAGGAGGGGGCTGCACTGGCTGCCGCGTGGGTGCTAACGTAGGCAGACGGGTGAGGAGGTGCCCACCGGGTGGGCCACGACCTTGCGAAGCCAACGACGAAGACCACGTCAGTAGAGAAGCTTTGACAGCGGCACAATCGACAGTGGCGCGAGCTCCAGCCAGCGGTGGTGAAACTGGAAGCGTGGAAAAACGAGGATGAGAGAGAGAGAGGGAGAGTTGAGGGAAAAACAAGAGGGGACCTAGGGCGTCTTGGGGCGCTATTTAACAGGGAAGGAGGAGTTGCGGAGAAGCTTCACAGCATGGGCAAAGCTCCAGATGGCATGGGCTTGGAGCAGAGCAGGTGAGGAAGGGGATGGAAGCAGGTGAGGAGGAGAAAAAGGAGGGCAATGGGCGTAGCGGAAGTGACAACATTTAATGCGCGTGTCGCCGAGGGAAAAAGGGGTGGGATTCGCGTCGGGGCGACGACTTTTGTGACAACCGTCACGTGGACGCGCTCTCAGCGGCATGGGCGAGCGGGGAAGAAGGTGACCAAGGGTGAGGGAGGGGCTAACAGGTGGGTGACAATGATTAAAATCTCTGTGTATGGCTTTAATACATAATAAAAGACCATACGTCTTCATGGTCGTAACCCCTAAGGCTAACGACCCCTATAGTCGTAAGGATTCCAAACGTTACATAATAAGTATTCTGGTCGGATGAGGTTCTGTACCCAATCCCTGACCAGATGACTTCTCATAGAAGCAATGAACTGGCATCTGGATCTAACTCCAAATATATTCCTTACCGTGTGACGCGCAAAACACATGTTATATTTGCTCCTAAGACACTGACAACAATCACCATACGGTTGAGTATCTCACAGACACACAACCACCAAACGGTTGGTACTTTATCAACCGTTGCCTCGCTTCGACCAGGTGTGGTATTTTCAACAGGCGTCTCTTCAAGGAGCAACTGCCACCTCTTCGACGGTTATTTAAAGATGGAGTGCAGATCAGAAGGCATGAGATTGAAGTAGAGCAATCAGGCATTAGATTCATGTTTCAAGTATGATTCTGTAGTATAGCAAGTATTACGCTCAGTGTAACTAGGATTAATCCACTGCCTCGTCGAGGGCACCCCTTGTAATAGCTAGTTCATAGCAATAAAGAGCAGTCACATTCTCTCCCAAGAACTCTTTGCCATTTTTCTCTATTTACTTCGTAAGATCAATGACTCGATCATCGACAGCTGGCGCCGTCCGTGGGGAAGAAGACGTTGAGTTCTTGAAGATTACTGCCAAGCATTCCTCATCCACTTCCTTTGCTCCATCATCGCTCATGCGAACATGGCTGGGACTTGAGATGAGGAAAACTGGTTTGACTTGGCGGACTACTCCAACCTCGACATGGACGATGCATCCACGCCATGGAAGAAAATAGGATGTCATCATACTCCTCCTCCGCCGCTCGCTAGTCGAGAGATTAGTAAAATTGACCGGATGGATGAGGATACACCACCACCAACAATGGCGTTATCGAGGAACCGCTTGTTTCACCAGATTGTAACATCCGAATGCCTTTACAAGTCCGGTCAATCCGACCGCAAAAGTGGCAATAGAAGACCGGCATACAATCGAGAGTCCATGTACTCTTGATATTGTCGTGGCATCAGATTCGCCAATGGCTCCTATGTATTCCGGGGCTAGGCGGCATCCGTAAGGGCATCGATAAAGTTATCACCGATCATAGGCTAAGCGGCATGGTGAAATTCAAAGATACGATCGGCAATCCGCCAGATCAGGCTAAATCCACCACAAAGCCCACGAGAGGAGGTAATATCCAATCGCTCCCCATCGTGGAGGCTCCTTGCGGAAGCACTAGAAGGCTCTCCCTTAGCTATGATGGGAGTTCATTGAAAGATCACTATTGGTGCCACAAAGTTAACACAATCGGAGATACCAATCCGGATGCCATGCATGATCCTCCACAGGTTAGCTCGCCACCACTTGCTAGTGGAAATGGTACGGGTGATCAAGCACCAATTACTGGAGGCAACCAAGCTGATGGATGTGCATCAGTTAATTCACCTGTTCCTACCCCACAGCGAGTAAGGAATCAGGCAGAACCAGCCACGAGGTCGAGGGAAAACTCAACTCATCGGACGCCCACTACAAGCGAAAATCTGCCATGACCTTCGATAACGATACAAAACCTGCAATGAGTCTGAGATATCTTGAATAATCCAGACCCTACTTTAGCAGGAACTCCATCTTATGTTTAGCTTACAGATTAGTTGTCGGAAATCCTATAACAAACCATGCAGCATACAGAAATATACCCGGAGCAGAGGAATTCTCAAAGTCACACAATGACCTCGTCCCAGCGCTTCTCTCTCAGCAGGGGACAACATGGTCGAGTAGGGGATCGATCAACACCAAGACCCCCTCGTAGGTTCTGACCAGGAAATCACGAGGGGAGATGGCTTTTCACAACAGTTACTCCTCCTCCTCATCAAGAGGAACAACCACTTGATGCAGGCAATCTCTAGGCATCATCTGAACCAAGCAGGTGGTCAAAGACGTTATCATAACGTCCATGATCGGGTTGGAACACCGGATCCTAGATAGGTAAATCTGAGGAACCGATCCCCGACTGATTACAATCCGGCTCCTTTTCAAAGAAGGCGCCACAACTCCATTATGGGCTGCCGAGCATTTTCGACAGGTCTCCAAGCTGTTCGTTGGATGGATAGGTTCCGACTAGCTAAAATAGAGAAGTTCAATAGGACTCAGAACCCATTACAATTTCTTCAAATTTATTCTACCGCCATCAAGGCTACTGGTGGTAATGATAACGTGATGGCAAATTATTTGCCCACGGTCCTTGAAGGGTCTGCCCGGTCGTGGTTGCTTAACCTACCGGTCGGATCAATCTACACTTAGGAGCAGTGCTGCGATACTCTGATAGCCAATTTTCAAGGGATGCACGACCGTCCCGGGAAAGAGGATGATCTTCATCGGATGAAGCAGAAAAACAATGAAACTCTTCAACAATATATCAAGAGATTTAGTTAGGTTCGAAATTCCATCCAAGAGATCGCAGAATCTTCTTTCATCCAGGCTTTTAAAGTAGGGCTAAAAAATCACTAGTTTATGGAGTATATTGCAATAAATCCTCCACGAACAACCGTTGAACTTTTCGACATGGAAGACAAGTATGCGACCGATAGTGAAGCGGTCAAATGGTATGAAGCTATCGATCGAAAAGATAAAAATCCTCAGTTAGGTCTGGAGAAGCAAGATAAGGAAAGCAAGAAGTCTATCAAGAACAAGAAGAATCGCAAGCCCGACAACAAGGAAGTTCTTGCGATTCTCAGAAAGTTTACCAAGGGCAAGAAAGATTTCACTGGTCAGAACAGAGCTAAGGCTCAAACCAGTGACTTCAAGAAAACTAAGAAGTGGTGTCCACTTCACAAGGTAGCAGGGCATGATCTGCACATATGTCGGGCCTAGCAAAGTAAATTGGAGGATTACTACTCAGGTAAAGGACACTGCCCCTCCATAACAGAACTTGGAGAACCAAGCTCCAAGAAGGACAAAGATGACGATGAAGAGATGGACTACCAGGAGCCATAATATATGGTGGATATGATCTTCGAAGGATCCTCCTCATACGAATCGAGACGTCATCTGAAGGCCGTGGAGAGAGAGGTCAACCTTGTCGAGTCTCCGATCACCGTCAAGCCATCTAGGTGGTCAGAAACTATAATCTCCTTCAGCAAAGAAGACTGCCCCATCCCGTAAACTCGACCAGGTAGGTTTCCTATCATGGTTGAACCTACTATTAACAACTGTAAAGGTAATCGAGTCTTAATAGATGGAGGTAGTTCTTTAAATATTTTATTTATGGGAGCATTGGAAGAGATGCAGATTCCCTAGTCTAAGGTAAAACTCGTAAACTATGCTTTCCATGGCATAGTTCCTAGTTCTACCACTAAACCGATAGGACAACTGTCCCTACCGATTACATTCGAAAGACCCGACAACTTTTGAACAGAAAAAAATCCATTTGATGTGGTAGATTTCAAAACCGCATATAATGGAATCCTCGGTTGACCGGCTTTAGCAAAATTCCTGATAGCCAAGCACTACGATTATCAGAGTCTAAAGATGCCAGGACCGAAAGGAGTCATCACGGTTCGAGGAGACCAAAAAATGGCTTATGCATGTGATCGGAAGTCCTTAGAACTGGTCAATGAGCTTCCGACCAAGGAAACTAATCTGCCTACCATGCAAGTCAAGAACTCGATGCCAAAGATGGCACCAAAGCCTTCTAACCAGACCAATGAGGTACCATTTGGCAAAGACGCTCCTCTAGAAAGAACTAACACTGTGTCTGTGTCAAGAAACGCTAATGTGTTTGCCCAAAAGGTACTGGTCGGGGCAAGACTCGACCTCAAATTGAAGAGTCGCCATCTCCTTCCTCCAAGCAAATCAGACGATAGCCTCGCAGCATCCGACATGCTCGGAGTCCCTAGGAGGTGATCGAAGCACAGCTAGCTCTCACCGACAAAACCGGTCAAGCAAAAGCTAAGACGTTTCACACCTGATCGGAAGGAGGCAATCCAGTGGAGATCGACAAGTTCTCAAGGTTGGGTTTATTTGTGAAGTCAACCACCCAGAGTGGCTCGCCAACCCTGTAATGGTTAGAAAAATCAATGGGAAATGGCAAATGTGTATTGACTTCACATGTCTTATTAAAGCTTGTCTGAAAGATGACTTTCCCCTTCCACACGTTGATCAACTTGTAGACTCTACTTCCGGGTGTGAGTTATTAAGTTTTTTAGATGCATACTTAGGGTACCACCAGATTAATATGAGTAAAGATGATGAAGAGAAAACTTCCTTCATCACTTCATATGGCACTTACTGCTATGTTAAGATGTCATTTGGTCTCAAAAACGCTGGTGCGACTTTTCAAAGCATGATGCAGAAAACCTTTAATCCTCAGATAGGTTGAAATCTAGAAGCCTACGTTGATGACTTGGTCGTAAAAAGCATCAACGTTGGTGACCATATTTCTGACCTACACGAGACTTTCAATAACTTAAGAAAGTATAACCTTAAGTTAAATCCAGAGAAGTGTGTGTTTGGAGTTTCTTCTGAAAAGCTTCTTGTGTTCTTAGTCTCGGCTAGGGGGATTGAAGCAAACCCAGCAAAAATATTGGCCATCGATCGGATCATACCAACCACAAAGAAAGAAGTTGAAAAAAGTGACCTACAGATGGCGGCGCTAAGTTTTTCATAGCACTGTTAGGGAAAAAAGATTACCTTCCTTCAAACTCCTTCAAAAACACAGAAGCTTCGAATGGACTAAAGAGGCAGACGATGCCTTTGAAGAACTTAAGAAGTACCTTACGAGTGCCCCGATCTTAGTCTCTTTGAGATTGGAAGAAACATTACTGATTTACGTAGCTGTAATGCCACAAACAGTCCGTGGTGTGCTAGTCATTGAACATGAGAACATCCAACGACTGGTATATTACGTTGGCAAAGTCTTACATGGACGAAAAGAACGATATTCACAGGTACAAAAGCTGCTCTATAGTCTCCTTATGGCTTCAAGGAAACTAAGGCATTACTTTCAGGCCCACAAAGTGGTCGTACCAATTGGATATCCCTTAAGTCAAGTCCTTGGAAACAGGGAATCATCAGGACGAATAGCAAAATGGGTGGTCGAGCTTGGGGGCGTTTGACCTCTATTTTATCTCATGAACAGCAATCAAGTCCCAAGCAATAGTAGAATTCATTGCCGAATAGACAAACCCTGAACCCACCCAAGGGCCCGAGTACGAACACGACGACGAATGGACAATGCACTTTGATAGTTCTTGACGCTCAAAGGCTCGGGGGCTGGAGTTATCTTAATATCCCATACTGGCAAACACATCAAGTACGCCATCTAGCTAAACTTTTCTACTACAAACAATGTGGCAAAATATGACGGTTTACTAGCAGGACTCCGAGCAACTCCTGCGCTCGAGATTCATAGACATTAGTGAAAGGCGATTCTCAACTAGTAGCGAATCAAGTCCAGAAAGAGTATCAATGCTTGTGGAGGTCATGTGTATAGGATCCTAATCTTAGTGTGTTGAAAAATTGGCAATAGCGTTGAGGTGTTTGGTGAAACCCTCATTTTCGGTAAAAGTCCCGCTTCTTTGTCAGTCTCGGTGCAAGACCCAGCCATTGTGTGACAAACCGCCAACTGGCGGCCGACCGCCACATTAGCGGTCGACCGCCACATTAGCGGCCGATCGGCCAAGCTTCAAGTCGCTCAGCAGTGGTGGCGGTCGACGGCCAATGGGTGGCGGTCTGACCGGCCATAAAGGTTCTTGGAGTTTGGAGCTAGGCCAAAAATAGATGGTGTAGGCAAGAGAGGAAATTCTACTACACTTGGTCTCATATTTTGGAGCTTCCAGGAAAAAGTTCTATTGGTTTGAATATTCCAGTAGGTTTCGGATTTCTAGGAGGAGTTTTGGCTAAGTCCCAGTGGGCGGTCGATCGCCACAGTGGTGGTTAGACAAGCGAGGGGGCGGTCGACCAAGCTAAAGTGGCGGTTTGACCGGTTTTGGCTTGTTCATCAGTCAACTCGGTGGCGATGATTGTTTGGTTAGGTCAAGTTCATGGGTCTAAGTGCATATGTGTTGCATGACACATGTTTTGACTAACATGGGTCAAGTTGTGAAGACCTTATTCCTAGAAACGATTTCTTGGTCTATTGTTGTGCAGGGTACTTGGAGGTCAACGACGATCAATGGCGAGGATGATCGGGACTAGGCTTGGAGAGCTGAGGTCCAGAACAATCGGGGATGCCGGGTGAGGTCAATGGATTCACGCATTTCGCAAAAAGGACAAGAATGACCGAACGGGCAGTTTGGTGTCACTAGTTGGATCAAGCGGTGCGGGGGTCGGTGCAAGTGCCATGGTGGTTTCCGTGGGAGCCGGATGGGAGAGACTTGCTAATATGATGAGAGCCGTTGATCAACCTACACGTGGCGAAGCATGGAAGTGCTTCACGAAGATGGGACTCGGTCTTTGGAAAAAGATCGAGAAGGGGTATTTTGGTAATTTTACCAAATACCGTCTTGGTGACCTTTTGCCAACCCGCGGCGCAAGATGGTGCAAGGAGAAGTGGATTAGGTCAAGAGGAGACGACGCTTTAAAATACGTGCGCGAGTAAACCCGTTTGTGTGTGGGCCTAACGGGTGCCCATTAGGGTTTTGCTTCTAGAAGGTCTAAGCCTCCACTATAAATAGAGGAGGGAGGTGGCTGCACCCCCTTCAACCCTTCATTTGGAAACCCTAGCTTTGGTTGTTAGGGCTTGGAGAGATTAGTGGGAGGTTAGGGTTCTAGAGAGATAGATTGATTTGAGTGCTCAAGTGCTGAGCTTTGTCCTCCACGTTGGAGTGGCTGTAAACATACCATCTATCCAATCAATCCAAGGAAAGATTTCACAAGATGTATCTCTTTGTGTTCTTGCTCTCTATTTCTTGATTTCGGGTCTTTCTTTGATCCATGAGTTTTCTCTTGGTTTATTGCCTTGACCTAGCTTGCTATGACATGTGGGAACTCATCTAGGATCAGGTTGATCATTAATCACCCACGAACAAGTCTTTAGATTATATTTCGATTTTGACTCAGTTTTGGAGCAACCTTCGTTCAACCTGAAAAAGATAGGAACTTTGGCATGGATCTACGCGATCCTTGATTGGAATAGGTTCCCAATATCTTAGAGAAAGTGTGTCTCAAGTTTTGCGGAGTTTTCCCTTGTAGATCAAAAGTTAGACCGATTTGAGTTTTGGTTTTCAGGCTGTTTGGGCTATTCATCGTCAGGTGCGGTCAGACCGCCCGCCGGTCCGACCTCGCAATCAACGTCGGTCAGATCGCCCCTCTAGGGTTTGAGCTCCATGCTAGTCTTTTGCTTTGGGGTTTTATTTTGGATTCAATACAAGTCTTCCACTGTACTTGTAGATTGATCTTCATAGCTTCCATAGCTACTGGAGTGAAATTGGAGTTGAATCCGATCAAAGTGAAAAAGTGATCGTGCTCCTATTCACCCCCTTCTAGTTGCCTTTTCGGTCCAACAAGTGGTATCAGAGCAAGGTTTGTTCTTTTGTGATCTTCACCTATCTTTGAGCATGGCGACTAGTATGTTGACTTGTGAGCGCTTCTTTGCATCTTGTCGTGGTTCTTTTGTCGTTGTTGTCCGTCGTGACAAGATGCTTGAACGTACGATACTTATGTTGGCGATGGAGGAGGAATTCTCCTGTAATATTTGTGGCGATCTCTTTGGTTTTGATTGTCCTAGTTTCAAGGATGAGATACGCATGGAGCCCAAGGAGGAGCCCATTGGCATATGTTGTGTAGCAATAGAGGATGAGCATGATGGATAGCTTTTCGATGATGATCATGATGACTCTTTCGAGGATGATCCCCTACTCGAGCTAAGCAAGGTAAGCAAAGAAAAACTCATTGATTGCTTATTGTCATATGATCTTAAACCGCATGCTCTTAGAAAGAAAATAAAATTGCTAGAAAGAGAGAAGGGTGATTTGTCTCATGAGCTCGCCAAATTGAAAACCTCCATGTATGCCTTTGATTCCTTGCTTGTAGACATGGATAACTTGAATAATTCTCTTGCATGCCTAAAATCTGAAAATGAATTATTGAAATCAAATGCTTCTATGTCGTATGATTATTGTGTTACCTTACATCATGAGCTTGATAATGCTAAGTTAGAAATAGGCAATTTTAGATCTATGGCTAGAAATAATTATGATTCTTGTGTAGGCATGTTTGCTGAATTTGAAAAGTTAAAATTGACTAATTCCATTCACCTTGAGCAATTAGAGAATGCTAGGGCTGAAATTGTTGAAATTGAAGCTAGCTCTTGTAGCATGTGCTTAGAGTATGAAAAATTGCTTAGGATTTGTTTAGTCTCTTGCAAGAATTGTGCTAGTTTAGAAAATAAAATTGATGCTTTGAATTGCATGCTTATACCGAAAGCATCATTACCTTCTTGCACATCTTGCATTGCCTTGAAAAGCGAGGTTGAGTCTTTGAAGAAATTGCGCAATGATATGAGTGCCAACTCATGTGACTCTTGTATTTGCCTCCACTCCGAGATTGATGTTTTAAAATTTCTCTTGCTTCTTTGCATTCGAGTTGGAGTCTTCTCATGCTAAATATGAATCATTTGATGTTGGCTTTTGTGCTATTGCCTTGAGTAGCTCTTGTCGGACCCGGATTAACACCCCAAATCCTCTCAGGCATTTACGAACTAGTTCCATGATCAAGAGCTAGTCCACATAGTTAAATGATATGGTAACATCCATAAATCACATAACTTTATTAATAATCAACGAGTTTATTACAACAGGGCTTACAAGCCAACAATAAAGAATACAAGGAAGACGAAGAAGATGTAGTAGAGTCGATTAATCGCCACGAGCAATCGACCGAGGGTAGCGGCCTAGTCGTCGAGATTCACACCAATGGTGAAGTCCTTCTCTTCGAAATTTGTTTGCATAAAGCAAGTATGAGCACAACTACTGTGCTGCAAGTTACACCGATCAAATAACGATCGACATGTATACATGAATATCTCAAAGGAAGGCTTGATATGGTTGAATTTGCATAAAGTAGCATTTTCTTTAAATACTTATACTAAGTTCCAAAGCAGTTATACAATAACTAAAATTCATTTTCTAAATCAATATTTTATAGTCGATAACATTCACACATGAATGGTGAAGGATACCCTCCTATCACATGGCTTCTCGCCCGAATCCCATTTGGATAAACCAGTTGACAAAGTCCTTTTGAAATCAAAATCCAAGTCTAACTTTGAGAGGCTTTGCTAGCATGTCCTTGACCGTGGACACGGCTATTCGAATAGTTTTACACTCTGCAGAGGTTGTACACTTTACCCACATGACATGATTCCTCTAGTTTGTTCGGCATCCGTCAATGCCACCTCTCGCTGCCGAAGGTAAGAATTCTAGAGTTCATGACAAGGCCTTTACAATGCATCATTCCACCCAGCCCACCCTCATTAAGGTTTCATAAATCCCCATTTGGATAGAAATCCGCCGGGTTATTGGGTGCCCCCTCTTATGCCTCGTGGGAATAAAGTAGTCATAAAAGACAAGCCATGAAAGACCACCCACGTACATACAGGATCAACCGCGATGGAACTCTGCAAATTAATTAGCCAGATCCTACGCCCCATTCTGAGGACATGTGGTTGCACAGTGAGGCATAGCCCATTATAGGCATAGCAAAGGAACGCTCAGAGGCCGGTCTTTAACTGACTTGGGCGACTTTCCACAAAACCCATGGGCCTCGACCCTAACCAGATTGAGCCCGTGCATAAACATGCACCATCCAGACAACCATTTCACCCAAGTACAAACCATCATTTTATTTTATTTTGCAAAGTCTTTTATAAACTTCCATAACATACAAATGGTCTGGATACAACATAAACAATATTTTGATTTTTGGCTGAAATCCCCCAAATCAAACATTTTTGGGTCTAAGCATTGCTAAGCATAATTTTTCCCAATGATCCTAGTTCATACTATCGTATCAACTAGGTTTTATCTAGGGTGACAATGTATTTGATTCAATTATCAAATTGGGCCATACAAGGAATTTAGGTATATCTATGAATTTAAAACAGGAATTTAAATTACTGAATATAAATAAGCATGCAATAATAATTTAAAACAGAATTTAAATAATTTGAAATAATGGGTGCAATATGATCAAGAATGTAACTTGCCTTGCTCAATTAGTTGTTGTTCTTATACGGTGTCAAATCCTATTCGTCCAAGTCGTTTAAATCTATACACGTAAACGATCCGAATTCAAATAACATTCCAATAAAATCCAAATAAAATCCAAAAATTATAAAATAAATACTAAGGTTTCAACTTTTTATGAATTTAGGAAGTTGAATCGAAGGAATCGGAGTTCGTATGAAGGAGAACGAAGCCCGGGAAGTTTGGAAATTTCATGAAATGATATAGTTCCGAAAATTATACTATTCATCGAAAATTGTGGTTTCGGATGACCGAAACAAAGAAAAAGCTTTATGGCCATGGAGAGGAAGTACGACGAGAACACGCTAGTGCAAACTCAACGGTGTAGACAGCCGCCAAAGGATCTTTGATGATGACGCAATCCGATGGAGAAGACCTTCTACGCGTGAACATCGGCGCTCCGCAAAGCGGAGAGGATTTAGCGAGTGAGGTTGGCGGCGATTTGAAGATGGAACCGCGGGGAACACAATGCTCACCCCGGTTGTCGTGGAATGCGTAAGGTCGGCCGTCATGGCAAATGACAGCGCAAAATGAAGTGAATAATTAATGAAATTAAATAAAATCTAAAATTATGAAATAAATACCAAAAATAGTAGATGAATTTAGATGAATTTAGGTGAAGGAATCAATGGATTTGGAGCTTTCATGTGGGAGAATGAAATTTTGGAATGAATAAAAGGGACATGTACAAAGTGTAGTGCATAACTAAATAAATTGATATCGTTTCATCTTCAAAAACACTTCGCCGAAACGTATGGGCAAAGAAGCAAGGAGAAAGGTGGTGGCGGTTATGGAGCTCGGCGACGATGCTTGAGGGAGAGGAGCATCGCGAGAGTGTGACATCGCGATGCCGCGGTGGAGACGGTGTGACCGAGCTAGCTCGACAAATGACACAATTCGCAATGGAAGAAGCTTCGTCTAAGATTTGATGACGATGTTGCCGGGCGAATCAGCGGCATTCCGGCTGGCTGGAGAGGGGTGGAATGGAGAGAGAGAGGACGGATGCCGATGCTCACCTCTGGTTATTGAACGTGTACGGATGGCCGGAGGTGAGGACGATGACGTTGGTGCGACGTGGCTCACGGTGGCGACGGTGCTCCGGCGATGCTCCGGCGAAGGCGACGGGAGCACCGTGTCGGCGACGATGTGGCGAAGCCGAACCCGGGGTCGGCAGTGGCGAAGTGGCTTGGACGGCACCGGAGACGAAGAACGAAGAAGCTTCGGTTGCCAACAGAGAAGCTCCAAATTCCGGCGATTGGAGGGATGAGAGGAGAGGTGGGTGATGGGAATGAGATGGTGATGAGAACGCGCACCCGGTGCTCCCTTTTATAGGGGCCGGGGCGAGGAGATCGAGTCGTGCGGCCATCACGTCGGTCATGGCGAAAATCCAGCGAACGTGCGCGTGATTGAGGGGGCAACGGGTGGGAATGGGGAGGTGGGGATTGGCGGTTTGAATGCCATAATTTTCGTGGAGAACAATATGGAGGAAAGGCGGGTTTTGAAGAGCTTCATTGGCCTCTAATGGTACAGCTTTGGTCAGGCAAGCTTCGGAGAAGAAAGGAAAACGCGTTCACGGTGGAGAAGAAAGGGAAGGAAAGAAAGGACTAAAAGAATAAAGAAGGATGCATATATTGATTAAATACAAAAGGGCAAGTGGCAGCTCGTTTCATTCCTAGCACGTTAAGCGTGCAGCTCCTTGGAGCACATACGGATGGGTGACCGCATACGCACGCAAGTGGAAAAAGAAAGATTTTTATTTTTATTTTTTTCCTCGAAATTACTGTTCACCAGTTACTATTGAGACTGAATGTTCGGACCAATTCAATAGAATTTTATTTATTTATTTATTTATTTTCGAAATAAGGATTAAGCATTAAACAAATATTTTTAGAACATAGCAAATAGAGTCCAAAAATTCTAAAAAAATTCACAAAAATTCCTATAATTATTTTGAACTTAATAAAATTATTTCCATCTTAAAGTTGGCGATTAATTTTGTAAATAAATTATTTTGGCTTTAAAATATTTAGGAAAAAGCTTTTAAAATTTCGTAAATTAATTTATTTTTTGTTTTTAAAAATTAAATCCAGAAAAACTTCAAAGACTTCCATAAATTTTATTTTTGACTTTTAAAACTTTAGAAATTCAAATAAAGCAATTAAACTCTTTCAAATTTTAGAAAGTCCAATAAAATAATAATTTTATAAATTTTAATTTTGTTAATGTAACTTTGGGTCATTATGCCTCTTCCTTAGCAAGTGTGACTCTTCTCTTCTTGTGTTGTCCAAGGATTTCTAAAGACAAGGGTGTTTCTTCCTCAAATGGTACTACATCTTCAAAAGAGAAGTATCATTGCACCTTTTGTAAGAAAGATGGACACATTATTGAGTTTTGCTTCTGCCGTGTCAAACACTGGCATCGAATGTGCCGTCGAGCTTTTAGGGACACACATTTCTCATCTCATAGCATGTGTGAGCCTAGTGCCGACATGAGGGCAAGTTTTGATGTTGGTTCTTCGAGCTTGTCCCAAGGGACTTCTTTTTGAGCGACAATGGTGCTTTATCTCCTAGTAGACCTTTACACCATTGCTTATTCTCGTGAGAAGGATGGACATCTTGTGGATTTCGCGGCTGCAAAACACATGCGTCGAGCTCATGCTTCTAAGTCTCCTAGTGGGCATAGTCTTTTCTCATGACATGCACACTAAAGAGCCTAGCATAAGGACTCGCTCGTTGATGACGTCTTTGACACCTTTTCTAGTGGTGTTGGGACTGAGATCGTGGACTCGATTGTGGTTTTGGTTTTGGTCCACGAGCTGCCCCGAGGCGATTTCCATCGGTTCCCAAGAGGTGAACCTCATTTTATTCATCGAGGTACACACCCACGGCAAGGATGTGTGAGTTCCTTTGGTGCTTTTGTTGGTTCTCATTATGGTGCTTTTGAGCAAGGCCATTGAATCCGATCAAAGTGAAAAAGTGATCGTGCTCCTATTCAACCCCCCCCTCTAGTCGCCTTTTCGGTCTAACAATGCTCAAGTACCAAGATATCATCTTATTTGGCGGAAGTACGGAAACTCAAAAAGCACTTCTTCGGTTTCCAGATCCAACATATTCCTAGAAAAGAAAACTTTCTAGCAGACCAGTTGTCACGGATGGCCTCGACCAGGTCACCTATCTGGCCTAGAGTTTTTCTCGAGAAACTTGATTCACCCTTGGTGGTCGAGCTTTCTGAGGACATAGATGTTCCACTAGAGGTCATACAAATCGATCCTAAGAACATGGATGCTCCACAGGTCATACAACACAATCACGATAGAGATTGGCTAACGTCGATCTACAATTATCTTTAGCATGGCATTATTCCCGAAGATGATGTAGAGGCTGATCGTATAGCTCGAAAAGCCAAATCATACACTCTGATCAAAAGTACCTCGTATAAACGAGGATCTCACGGAGTATTGATGAGATGCATATCTCAAATGGATCGTATTAAGTTGCTATCTCACATTCATGGAGGAGTTTGTGGAGCACATCATTCCTACAGAAAACTGGTCGGTAAAGCCTTCAGACAAAGATACTACTGGCCAACTACCCTTCATGATGCAAAAGAGCTCATGATGAAGTTCGTATAGTGTCAATTTCATAGTCGACAAGTACATCAACCGGCACAACCTTTGCAAACCATACCTCTTTCTTGGCCTTTTGCAACCTGGGGACTAGACATTCTGAGACCTTTCCCAAGAGCACCCAGAGGCTTCGACTTCCTTTTCGTCATGATTGACACGTTTACAAAATGGATAGAAGCCGAGCCAGTTGTTAAAACAACGACTAAAGCCGCTAAGAGGTTCCTCATAAAAAATGTGATCACACGATTTGGCATACCCAAATCGATAATCACGAGATACTTGATACCAATTCTCTAGCAGGAATTTCTAGGAATTCTACGAGGATCTAGATATCGAGATACATTTCGCTTCTGTCGTTCTTCCACAGAGCAATAGAGCAGTCGAGCGGGCCAATGGTATCATAATGCAAGGAGAGAAACGCTGAGTGTTCAACCAGTTAATCAAACGGTCAGGAGCTTAGGTTCAAGAACTTCCTTTTGTGTTATGGGCCGTCCGAACCACGACCAGTAGTGCGACCGGTGAAACTCTATTTTTTTAGGTTTATGATGCTGAAGCCATGCTTCCTCTAGAACTGAAAATCGGCTCTACTCGAACTGATTGTTTCAATGAGAACAATCGGATAGAATGAAGACTCAACGACATCAATTTACTTGAAGAACGACGAAACCAAGCCCTCATATGGTCGACGGTTTACCAACAAACCATGCGAAGGTACCACAGTCGTAAGGTGCAACCTCGCAGCCTAACTGTAGGTGATCTGGTTCTATGCAAAATTCAGAACCAGGCTAATCGCAATAAACTTTCTCCCAAATGGGAAGGTCCATACACTATGGTCGAAGTCACCAGACCTAGTTCGGAATGACTAGCTATGTGAGACGGGCATGTTTTGTCAAACTCTTGGAATATTGACCAATTGCGTAAGTTCTTTGTATAAATATTTTCTTTATTTTCTGTTCAATTTTCTAATAAAGATGCATTTCCTTTACTTTCCGACGAATGATATTGTTTGTATGTCTGTTATTCATTGACTGGTTATATACTATGGTTGTCTAATTCGTCAAAGAAGACTAAATTCTCTCTGATATCCTTTTTTAAGGATCTCTATTACTCTATGGCTATGACTTATAAGTCAAATGCCATAAGGGTCCTTGTCGTGACCATTCTGACAATGGTTCTCATGCACAACCAACACTTTTTTCTTAAAGAAATATTCGAGTAACAAGAGCATCACACAAACAACTACATATAGTACTTTACATGCTTAAGATTTTGGAGACTACATTTCTTACCTTCAACATTCTGTTCTACTCTTATTTTGGCTACTAGTCGGGACACGGAAAGCCTCCTAGTCGAAGTCTCTCCTTCTCTCGCGCGTGGTCACCTTGCTGGAAGGAGCTTCCTAGCGAAGGTCCATTTCTTATGATCGTCACTACCGGTTGGAACTTGAGCAAGAGCACATTTCGTGAAGTGTTTCTCTTAGTCTCTGGTTCTTAGGAACCCTTACGACCAGTTTTGGATAAAATATATAAACAAGTTCACTTGTCGTTTTTGCATAGATTTTTACACGATTCCTTATCATCAATACAAGTCTTATACATCTTCCAACCACACAAGGTATTACCAAGTATTTCGATTATGGAAAAGATCTAAAACTAGTTAGAAGTCATCTTATTTCAGTTCGACCATTGATTTGCTAGTAGTACTTAGATAATTTTTATAACATAATCGGCATATACTTTGTATTGTGGTCATAGCTATTACCTATTTTCTCGGTTTCTTTGCTTCTTTAGTAAAGTTCTTCTACTAATACAAGCGATCGAGGGCTAAAACATATGAGTGCTATTGGAATTTAAGAAGACAAAATAAAGATTCATTGATGATAAAAGGTAAGTTTTATTTATTTACTTAGGTCTAAATATTACAATCATTTACTTCTTAGAGCCAACAAATTGAATTACATTAGCGTTGGAGACCCAACCTCGATTTTCTCTACAACCTTATATCCAAGAGGTGCCATTTCCTCAAAAACTTTGGTTGCTTCCTCTCCCAAGCAGTTGAAGTCTTCATTAACACTTGGAGATTTATGGAGAATTCGAGACTTTCATCTTTGCCAAAGCAAAAGCCCGACTCTATTTTTCTGACTTCAAACAAAGTCTGCAAGATGGTTTTCGAGTTAACTTGAGGACACTCTAGAGGTCTTGAATTGTTGGCTAAGGTAGTTGATGTAACATCCCAAAGTCTTGTTACCAAAATAAAAAATAAATAAAGTTACTATTTTACTGGATTTTTGAAATTTGAAAGAGTTTGATTTCTTTTCTTGAATTTCTGAAGTTTTAAAGTCAAAAATAAAAATTTATTGATGTTTTGAAGTTTTATTTGATTTAAGATGAAAAATAAAATTTTAATTAATTTTGGAATTTTAAAAGCTTTTCCTAATTATTTTAAAGCCAAAATAACTTATTTGCAAAATCTATTACCAATTTTAAGTTGGAATTATTTTATTTAAGTCCACAATAACTCTAGGAATTTATGTGAATTTTTCTAGAATTTGTTGGATTTTATTTGCTATTTTCTAAAGCCTTTTTGAATTACTAGAATTATTCTAATTGAAAAATCATTTAAAACTATGAGAATAGTTCTTGGGCGAATGGCTTGGCCCAAAGTCACGCATACCCACGAGGCCCACGCGTGACCGACTCAACCCATGCGATCTTGATTGTTGGATCAAGATCCGACGGTCCGCCTCCTCCTATCTCGCGCGCATGCTTCCCATTTCACGTACCGTTAGATCGAAATCCGATGGCTAGCAGCTTCCCTCTCTCACCGCCACCGCCATGTGGACCCGCCATCTTCATCTCCCTCGCCTTCTTCTTCGCTACGCCGCGCAGTAAGCGCCGCTGCCATTAAGCGCATCGAGGAGCTCAATTACGCCGTGTTTTCCTCCCCACACCTGCGGTTACGTGCGCATTGAATTCCTCAATCTCCGCCTCTTCCATTCCCGCCTCATCTCTCTCTTTCTTACATGTTTTGGTGGATCGCGTCATCATCGCGGAGGACCCACACTTCTTAGATCTCCTGCGCCGGTACCCTCGGCCCCTATAAAAGAGAGCACGAGTAGCCCTTTCATCCCTCATTCCATCCCGCTTGCTCCTCCTCTCCCGCTTATCTTTGCCGGGATTTACGCCATTGAAGTTTTTCCTACGGGCGCCTTTCTTCGACATCTCCGGCCCCGACAACACCGCCCACCTCCGCCTTCACCACCAACATCGCTGCATGGCGTTACGTCGGACGTGCGCACTTTGCCCATGACCGGAGGCTCGCCCAATCACCAGCGCCACCATTGACCCGCACCACGCGCCGCCAAATCCCTCGCCATAGCGATTTCCTTGAGCGCTAACTCCACCGAGGTGAGCCTAGCTTCCCGTCGTCCCCCTCGACAATGAGCCATCGGACCTCGCCATGGCGCCTTGCGCCCGGCGGCTCGATCGATCCCGGCGCCGGGCCGCTTTGTGTCGGCGTGGCCTCGCCACCTCATTGCCATCAATCGCCACATCGTCATCTTTGCACGCGTGGCAATGACATGGATGCCAGATCACATGCCAAGTGGCTTTTCTTTTCCTTACAAAAGAATTCGGCCAAAAATCCATTTTCTCGAGGGCGGCGTCATAAAACGGATTTTCCTTTAGGAAAATAAATCGGTAAATTCTTTTAAATCCAAATTAGGGTTTAAAACTTCAGGAGTTTGTTCTCCTTCATACGAACTCCGATTTAAATCGAATTCAAATTTCTAAATTCATATAAATTCAAGATCTAGCTAACTAAACCAAAATTATTTAATTTGGAGTTCATTTGAATTTTGTTTGAATTTGGCATATTTTATGATATAGATTTGACGACTTGATCGATTCGATTATTGTTTGAGTGCAACTAATCAAGAAAGGCAAGTTACATCTTTGACCATATTTGCACCTATTATTTCAAATTATTTAAATTATTTTAAATTATTAATGCATGCTATTTATATTCAAGTAATTTAAATTCGTTTAAGCTTTATAGTTATTCCCATTCCTTGTATGAGATAATTGTCAAGAGGGTGGTATAGAGAATATTTTCGAATGCGATATATATTATGGAGTTAGAATTTGATGTTTGGATAATAAAAGTAGATTGTGGGTAGATGTTTAATGATAAAGAAAGAATGTTGATGGATATCGGATTAATGAATGTTGAACTACCGAAATAGGTAGTTATTGATATTAGACTATTGGCGAATATGAATGATAGAACTACACAATTGTTGGATATTGGGTTATAGAACTTGATTATTGTTGAGATTGAATTTTAGATACATATATTATTATTGGGCATCGGTTATCGGAGATGGAATTATAGGATTACATAATTGATGAACATGGGATTGTAGATATACATTATGGATGGATATTAAATTATAGAATCACATGATTATTAGATATTGGATTATATGACTACATGATGATAGGATTAGCAACTCATGATGTTAAACTTTGGTGGATTAGTTGAATCAAGCAGTATCTATAAAACTCTGTGGGATTAGTGGGAAGAATTGGTTATATTGGATTATCAGATTATATTAATGTTGGATTGTAGGAGTAGATGGTTGTTGCATATTGAACTATAGGACTAAAATGATTATTGAACTATAGCCTTACATGATTTGTTGATAATAGAGATATATTATTATCAAATGTTAGATTGTAGAAGTAGAATCTTGTTGGAGAATGGATGGACAATGTGGGATTATAGAGATAGATGATTTATGGATGTTGGATTACTCGAAGTTGGATTATAGGAATACAATATTGGAGGTTGACCTACTGACCTTGAAATTGACAATTCTTGAACATTAATCCATCATACCTTGTCGCCCTAGATAAAAGTCTTATTAATACAATAGTGTTAACAAGATGCTTTTGATTGAAAAACTTTATGTAGTCAAAGCTTAGACCAAAAATGTTTGATTTGGGGAATTTCAGCCAAAAATCAAATGTTGTTTAAATTGTATCCATAGCATTGGTGTGTTATGGAAGTTTATAAATGACTTTGCAAAAATGAAATAAAATAATGGTTTGGACTTGGGTGAAATGGATGTTTGGATGGTGCATGTTTATACACGGGCTCAATCGGGTTAGAGTTGAGGCCGGGGGTTGTTTTGGAAATCGCCCAAGTCAATTAAGGACCCGGCCTCTGAGCATTCCTTTGCTAAGCCACATCGTACTACCACATGTCTTGGGAATGGGGAGGGACTGGTGACTAATTTGCAATGTTCCACAGTGGTTGTTCCCACCTAAGCGCAAGAGGGCTCTCTGATTACCCAAGTAATTTCTATCAAGGAGGATCTGAAACCTTAGCGAGGAGGCTGCGGTGAAATGGCGCTTTGTAAAGGCCTTGTCACGTGCTCTAGACTACTTACCTAAGGTAGTGGCGATGTGGTATCGGCGGATGCCAAAAAAACTAGAGAAGTCGTGTCTTATGGGTAAAGTTGTACAACCTCTGCAGAGTGTAAAACTATTTGAATAACCGTGTCCACGGTCATGGACATACTAGCAAAAGCCACTCAAAGTTATACTTTGATTTTGTTTTGAAAATACTTTATTAAATGGTTTATGCAAATGGAAAATTGGGTGGGAAGCCATGTGATAGCAGGTATCCTTCAAAATTCTTGTGTGAATGCTATCGACTATAAAACTTGAGAATTTATAAAATGAATTTTAGTTATAGAATAAGCGCTTTGGAACTCAGATACAAATATTTAAAGAAAATGTTGTTTTATGCAAATTCAACCAATAAGCCTTCCTTTGTTATATCCTTACATGAATTATAATCATTATTGGGTGTAACTTGCGAGCATGGAAGTTGTGCTCATCCTTGCTCCATGCAAATAAATTTCAAGAAGGACATTACTCGGTGTGGATCTCGGCTGACTAGGCCACTACCCGATTCGATTATTGTGGCGGATCGACTAGACTCCACTACTTCTTCGTCTTCCGCTATGTTCTTTAATGTTGGCTTCTAAGCCTCTTTTGTAATAAACTATGTTGATTATTAATATAATTGTGATATTTATGGATGTTACTATATCTGTTTATTGTGTGAACCAGCTACTGATCATGGGACTAGTTCAGAAATGCACAGAGGATTTGGGGTGTTAATCCAGGGTCCAATAGTTGATCTTCTCAAGTGGGATCTCCTAAGTTGGGCGATTCGTTCTCGATCCCATATCGAAGAGCATTTTGTTGAAAGTTTTGACCTTCTCTTCAAGATTTTGCCCAAAAGCTACCTCCTTACTGCCTTCGAACTCAAGAGTTTTTTGTTCTCTTCAATACTTGAGTTTGCTCTATCTGAGTAAACCAAAGAATAAGTACATACAACTAGAAAAAGAAGCACACTAGTCGAGTTCTGACCAGGTTACCTTCACTCTTCTTCTCAATAGTCTCAAGTACTTCCTTGTTCACAGTAAATCGGTATTCAATCGACCAGATCCTTGTTTTGGCATTCTTCTTTAAGCTTGGCAATTATGGCTTTCTTAGTGTCGGTGTTTTAGAACCGAACTACGTAAAGATGTTTGATTAAGGGATCTCCTAGAATAGAATCATCGAGAGAGATCGACATGGGAGAATTTTATACGAGTTTGGACCTTCTTTCGGAAGAATAACAACCCTACTCACGTGTGTGTATGGTATTGAGTGTATCTTGAGCAATCGGAGGAAAAACTAAGAACTAATACAGATAGTGCTTGTATGGCTCCTCGATTGATCCTCCTCCCTTTCTCTAGTTGCCGCCTTTTATAGTACATATGAAGGGCGTGGTTACTCCAGTGTGGCGCCTCATCACCTCTATGTGAGCATGTTGGTAGTAATGCAAATTGTATTAATTCCTCCGTCGCTCCGCGATTATATACGAGAGATAATGGGGTATTACGTGCCATTATACGTAGAATAACGGATATGATATTTATTTGAATC